>OZ023336.1:12757930-12887930 GCA_964007535.1 Brachyptera risi | reverse complement strand
CCGAATTATTATTTATGATTTCATTAAATTTGTTAATTTTTTTTCCAACTCCTATAGTTTCTTACATTGTTCATATATCATCTAGAGATTGAGCTGCCAGACACGAAATTTTAATGATAGGCCCTTGGTCACGGCCGTGGTTAGGTTTTGATATATTACCTATATACAAACAGGACATGTCAATTCCCACACGTTCACACCCCTTCCTTGTTATTAACCGCTTTAATCTAACATCTTCACAGGCGTCAAGTCTTTAGGCCTACAGCATTGCACATCTATATCACGAATTAGTTGGATGAGCGAAGCGAAGACTCAATTTCGTCATACCCGGAAAAAAAGTGCCTGTTTTTTTTTTTTTGTTTTTTTGTTCGCGCTCCACAGGTCAGACGAAAATTCAAAATCAGTTGAAACTTGGCACACACAAGTATCCTCATCCAATTCGATACTGTAGAGGTTTGGAGCCGCGATCGATTGAACAACTTCTGAGAAACTCATTCCAAAGTTTGCAAAAATCCCATTAGAATAACCCAGAGGAAAAAATTCGTGAAAATATTTCATCTGAGAGGATTCCAATTTTCGGGGAATTTTAATCTGATAATGATACACATTATTCCGAACTTTCACTCAAATGGGATCAGCCGTTTCGATGTAAAAAAATATATAATGTAATTCGTGTTAATTATTCAAAGCTACTAGGCAAACGCGTTATGTGTTTCCGCGTTGATGGATGAGCTGGAACATATCAACTTATTTTTGGATTGGTTATTATATATATATATATATATATATATACAACTTGAGATCCAAACCATTACATCACTGCCATCTTATTTTCCATTAATAATTTATATGATAATCAAGAAGGCTTTGTTTTAATCGTTTACAATCAAGTGGTGACACTTGTTGCTTTGATTTAATAGGTATCTTAATAGCTTTGAATAATTAACACAAATACCATTATATTTTTTTTTTACATCAAAACGGCTGATTAGATTTGAGTGAAAGTTCGGAATAATGTGTATCATTATCAGATTGAAATTCTCTGAGAATTTGAATCCTCTCAGATGAAATATTTTTCACGAATGTTTTCCTCTGGGTTATTGGATGAGCGAAGCGAAGACTCAATTACACTATACCGAAAAAAAAGTGTCTGTTTTTTTTTTTTTTTGTTTTTTTTTTTGTTTTTTTTGTTTTTTTGTTTTTTTGTTCGCGCTCCACAGGTCAGACGAAAATTCAAAATCAGTTGAAACTTGGCACACACATGAACCCCTATCTGACTTGATGCTGTATAGTTTTGAGGCGTGATCGGTTGAACCACTTCTGAGAAAACTCATTCCAAAGTTTTCAAAAATCCCATTAGAATAACCCAGAGGAAAACATTCGTGAAAAATATTTCATCTGAGAGGATTCAAATTCTCAGGGAATTTGAATCTGATAATGATACACATTATTCCAAACTCTCACTTGAATCGGATCAGCCGTTTCGATGTAAAAAAATATATAATGTTATTTGTGTTAATTATTCAAAGCTATTAAGATACCTATTAAATCAAAGCAACAAGTGTCACCACTTAATCGTAAACGATTAAAACAAAGCCTTCTTTATTATCATATAAATTATTAATGAAAAATAAGATGGCAGTGATGTAATGGTTTGGATCTCAAGGTGTATATATATATATAATAACCAATCCAAAGATAAGTTGATATGTTCCAGCTCATCCATCAACGCGGAAACACATAACGCGTTTGCCTAGTTCTAATGGGATTTTTGAAAACTTTGGAATGAGTTTTCTCACAATTGGTTCAACAGATCGCGCCTCAAAACTATACAGCATCAAGTTCGATAGGGGTTCATATGTGTGCCAAGTTTCATCATGATCTGAATTTCTGTTTGACCTGTAGAGCGCGAACAAAAAAACAAAAAGAAAAAAAAACATACGATTTTTCAAGTACAGTGAAATTGAGTCTTCGCTACGCTCATCCAATTAAGATACCTATTCAATTAAAGCAACAAGTGTCACACTTGATTGTAAACGATTAAAACAAAGCCTTCTTTATCATCATACTAGGCAAACGCGTTATGTGTTTCCGCGTTGATGGATGAGCTGGAACATATCAACTTATCTTTGGATTGGTTATTATATATATATACACCTTGAGATCCAAACCATTACATCACTGCCATCTTATTTTACATTATTGGATGAGCGTAGCGAAGACTCAATTACACTGTACTTGAAAAATCGAAGGTGTTTTTTTTTTTTTTTTTTTTCTTGTTTTTTTGTTTTTTTGTTCGCGCTCTACAGGTCAAACAGAAATTCAGATCATGATGAAACTTGGCACACACATGAACCCCTATCTGACTTGATGCTGTATAGTTTTGAGGCAAAATCGGTTTGATAATTCTTGAGATAAATCATTTTGAAGTTTTCAAAAAACCCATATGAATAAGCCAGGCGGAAAAAATGACAAAGTGAATGTTCTCCGAAATTTTTCAAACTCTCACAGAACTCGAACAACAGAATAATACACATTATTCCGAACTTTTACTCAAATCGGATCAGCCGTTTTGATGTAAAAAAATATATAATGTTATTTGTGTCAATTATTCAAAGCTATTAAGATACCTATTAAATCAAAGCAACAAGTGTCACCACTTGATTGTAAACGATTAAAACAAAGCCTTCTTTATTATCATATGAATTATTAGAGGAAAATAAGATGGCAGTGATGTAATGGTTTGGATCTCAAGGTGTATATATATATATATATATATATATATATATATATATATATATATATATATATATATATATATATATATATATATAATAACCAATCCAAAGATAAGTTGATATGTTCCAGCTCATCCATCAACGCGGAAACACATAACGCGTTTGCCTAGTTATATGAATTAATAATGGAGAATAAAATGGCAGTGATGTAATGGTTTGGATCTCAAGGTGTATATATATATATATAATAACCAATCCAAAGATAAGTTGATATGTTCCAGCTCATCCATCAACGCGGAAATACATAACGCGTTTCCTAGTTAATTTATATGATAATAAAGAAGGCTTTGTTTTAATCGTTTACAATCAAGTGAGTGGTGACACTTGTTGCTTTGATTCAATAGGTATCTTAATAGCTTTGAATAATTGACACAAATAACATTATATGTTTTTTTACATCGAAACGGCTAATTCGATTTGAGTGAAAGTTCGGAATAATGTGTATCATTATCAGATTGAAATTCTCTGAGAATTTGAATCCTCTCAGATGAAATATTTTTCACGAATGTTTTCCTCTGGCTTATTCTAATGGGATTTTTGAAAACTTTGGAATGCGTTTTCTCAGAAGTTGTTGAACCGATTGCGTCTCAAAACTATACAGCATCAAGTCAGATAGGGGTTCATGTGTGTGCCAAGTTTCAACTGATTTTGAATTTTTGTCTGACCTGTGGAGCGCGAACAAAAAAAAAAAAAAAAAAAAAAAAAAAAAACAGGCACTTTTTTTTCGGTATAGTGTAATTGAGTCTTCGCTTCGCTCATCCAATAAAGTAATAATGGAAAATAAGATGGCAGTGATGTAATGGTTTGGATCTCAAGGTGTATATATATACTATGCAAACGCGTTATGTGTTTCCGCGTTGATGGATGAGCTGGAACATATCAACTTATCTTTGGATTGGTTATTAAATATATATACACCTTGAGATCCAAACCATTACATCACTGCCATCTTATTTTCCATTAACTAGGCAAACGCGTTATGAGTTTCCGCGTTGATGGATGAGCTGGAACATATCAACTCATCTTTGAATTGGTTATTATATATATATATATATATATTTATATATATATATATATATATATATATATATATATATATATATATATACACCTTGAGATCCAAACCATTACATCACTGCCATCTTATTTTACATTAATAATTTATATGATAATAAAGAAGGCTTTGTTTTTATCGTTTACAATCAAGTGGTGACACTTGTTGCTTTGATTTGATAGGTATCTTAATAGCTTTGAATAATTACCACAAATAACATTATATATTTTTTTACATCGAAACGGCTGATCCGATTGGAGTGCAAGTTCGGAATAATGTGTATCATTATCAGATTGAAATTCCCTGAGAATTTGAATCCTCTCAGATGAAATATTTTTCACGAATGTTTTCCTTTGGGTTATTCTAACGGGATTTTTGAAAACTTTGGAATGAGTTTTCTCAGAAGTGGTTTAACCGATCGTGCCTCAAAACTATACAGCATCAAGTCAGGTAAGGGTTCATGTGTGTGCCAAGTTTCAACTGATTTTGAATTTTTGTCTGACCTGTGGAGCGCGAACAAAAAAAAAAAAAAAAAAAAAAAAAAAAAACGGGCACTTTTTTTCGGTATGGTGAAATTGAGTCTTCGCTTCGCTCATTCAATAATTTATATGATAATAAAGAAGGCTTTGTTTTAATCGTTTACAATCAAGTGGTGACACTTGTTGCTTTGATTTAATAGGTATCTTAATAGCTTTGAATAATTAACACAAATAACATTATATATTTTTTTACATCAAAACGGCTGATCCGATTTGATTGAAAGTTCGGAATAATGTGTATCATCATCAGATTGAAATTCTCTGAGAATTTGAATCCTCTTAGATGAAATATTTTTCACGAATAATTTCCTCTGGGTTATTCTAATGAGACTTTTGAAAACTTTGGAATGAGTTTTCTCAGAAGTGGACGAACCGATCGCGCCTCAAAACTATACAGCATCAAGTCAGATAGGGTTTCATGTGTTCGCCAAGTTTCATCATGATCTGAATTTCTGTTTGACCTGTAGAGCGCGAACAAAAAAACAACAAAAAACACATTCGATTTTTCAAGTACAGTGTAATTGAGTCTTCGCTACGCTTATCCAATAATAACCAATCCAAAGATAAGTTGATATGTTCCAGCTCATCCATCAACGCGGCAACACATAACGCGTTCGCCTAGTTATTATAATATGGAAATTTAACAAACTTATTTTTTCTTGTGCTATTAGTAAATATGTTATGAAATGTTTTGCGTCGTGGACCTAATCTAAGACCGAGACGCGTGGCCGAGTGGCTAATTCACTGAACCGTCTTTCAGGAGACCGGGGCTCGATTCCCGCCATGGTCGACCATACTGACAGTTTTTTTTCGTGCTTTCCCTCTGTCATTCAGGTCAATACTGGGATGGTTCCTTAGCAACAGGCCACGACCGACTCCTCCCCACCATCCAAAAACACATAATAAAACAACCTTTCATCTCATCATCCCATCATCTCATTCATCATCCACCGACGCCAATAGATCGTAGCCATTAGTATAGTGCGTCGTTAAACCCTATATAAAAAATAAAAAACTCATCCAAGTCTAGGTGTAAAACTATAGTTAGAATAATTGATATTTTTAATAATATGGAAAACGTAGACAAAGACATTGTCACCGGATTAAGGCTAAGGATAAAGGCTAAGGGTGATATATGTTAGGGTCGTTCGGGCGGGCGGGGAATCGCAAAAGTGATCATAATCAAGTGTTGGTAAATTATTGGCAACACTGCCGCCAAAACGGTGCCAAACAGTATAACAATTAGTTATTACAACAATTGAAGACTCGCAGTCTCCGCCCCCTTGACTTCACAGATCATACCGTCCGATCAACAGGGCGGTTAGAACTGTATAGTGAAATTCAAATACTCAATCGGGGTATTTTCAAATTACAACAAATGATATAGATCCAAGTGGCCGACTGATGAAGCCACGCCCATTTCGAGTCGACAATTGATCATTTTGAGAGAATGAGAGCATTGAATTTGAAAAATATAATACAGACATTTTTTTTAATCTCATCACGTATATACCTTGGGGCGGTAATATCGCCCTTGTGGTGCCCCTCCGACCTACATCCTGCCGTGTCATTCATTGCTAATAAGATCTGGTCCAAAGTTTACAAAGTTTTGAGGAAAAACTTTCGAGAATAATAATAGGCATATACACTCGGACTGCATGGTTTCACCTACTGATAGTTGAGAATTGTTCAGTTAATTATTACTTCATTTACGAAAATAACATGTGTAACCAAGGGTGATAACAAGTTAATTCGATAATTATTGCTTAATTCACTAATTATCAGTTAGGAAAACTCTAGTCATATAGCCACTTAATCCTGGTATTAAGCAGTCCAGTTATTCTTATTCTGAGAGTTATTGAGAACAAACAGCAAGTGTAACCATAGTGATAAACATTTGAATGCCAGTTAGAGCTATACTCCAATGTTGATTATTTAGGCACTCACTCACACAATTCAATAATTATCAATAGGATTTTCATTGAAAATGCACATGTTGATGACATCACTCATAACAATAATAAAACATCGACAATAACATCTTCATCGAATTGTCTGTATGTAGACTTGGGTTCAGATGAACGAAATAGTATTTGTGAATTAACTCAATTGTTATCACCTTTTTTTTTATACTGTCACAAATTAAATCATACAATAATGTAATACAGTTTAACACTCTCGTCCACTAAGCCATAAGTGGCTTATCTGTGGCTTAAACGATGACAAACAAAAACACTTATGCTAATATTTAATAAACTTATATTATAACATAATTCAATTTGATAGCTTAAATGATAACGAACATGAAAAAAAGGAGAGGCAACCAATTTGAGATTAATTAGTTTGTCCATATTGTGTCAACATATTCTGTAATTGACAATAACAAAGATTAAAATTAATAACAATGAATAGGGCCTATACGGCCACCATAAGTAAGTGATTAACGTAGATATAGAATTATGTGAAATGAACTGTTTTTATTAAAATGAAAGCTTTCATTTCTTTTTTAATTTGAGCATACTTATTCCTTTTTCTTTTCTTAAGTTGTTGCAATATGTGTAATATATTCACATTTTCGTAATCATATTTCTAACTACTGAATTGCGTGAATAGTACTAGGCAAACGCGTTATGTGTTTCCGCGTTGATGGATGAGCTGGAACATATCAACTTATTTTTGGATTGGTTATTATATATATATACACCTTGAGATCCAAACCATTACATCACTGCCATCTTATTTTCCATTAATAATTTATATAATAATAAAGAAGGCTTTGTTTTAATCGTTTACAATCAAGTGGTGACACTTGTTGCTTTGATTTGATAGGTATCTTAATAGCTTTGAATAATTGACACAAATAACATTATATATTTTTTTACATCGAAACGGCTGATCCGATTTGAGTAAAAGTTCGGAATAATGTGTATCATTATCAGATTGAAATTCTCTAAGAATTTGAATTCTCTCAGATGAAATATTTTTCACGAATGTTTTCCTCTGGCTTATTCTAATGGGATTTTTGAAAACTTTGGAATGAGTTTTCTCAGAAGTTGTTTAACCGATCGTGCCTCAAAACTATACAGCATCAAGTCAGATAGGGGTTCATGTGTGTGCCAAGTTTCAACTGATTTTGAATTTTTGTCTGACCTGTGGAGCGCGAACAAAAAAAAAAAAAACAGGCACTTTTTTTTCGGTATAGTGTAATTGAGTCTTCGCTTCGCTCATCCAATTATCTATTACTAGCTCCATGAGTTGATTGGATGAGCGAAGCGAAGACTCAATTACACTATACCGAAAAAAAAGTGCCTGTTTTTTTTTTTTTTTTTTTTTTTTTTTTTTTTTTTTTTCGCGCTCCACAGGTCAGACAAAAATTCAAAATCAGTTGAAACTTGGCACACACATGAACCCCCATCTGACTTGATGCTGTATAGTTTTGAGGCGCGATCGGTTTAACAACTTCTGAGAAAACTCATTCCAAAGTTTTCAAAAATCCCATTAGAATAAGCCAGAGGAAAACATTCGTGAAAAATATTTCATCTGAGAGGATTCAAATTCTCAGAGAATTTCAATCCGATAATGATACACATTATTCCGAACTTTTACTCAAATCGGATCAGCCGTTTCGATGTAAAAAAATATATAATGTTATTTGTGTCAATTATTCAAAGCTATTAAGATACCTATTAAATCAAAGCAACAAGTGTCACCACTTGATTGTAAACGATTAAAACAAAGCCTTCTTTATTATTATATAAATTATTAATGTAAAATAAGATGGCAGTGATGTAATGGTTTGGATCTCAAGGTGTATATATATATAACAACCAATCCAAAGATAAGTTGATATGTTCCAGCTCATCCATCAACGCGGAAACACATAACGCGTTTGCCTAGTAAAAAGAAATAAGTCAGGGTATGGAGGTAGGCGGGGTCATGATAGAGCGGTAGTCATAAAGGGGGCTACATTAGATGTCGGTAAATTCTCTTTCTTAAATAGGACAGGTAGGGACTGGAATGGGCTTAGTAGAAATGTTTTTGAAGGGGATGAAATCAGGTTAAAGTTATTCCGTCAGAGGGTTAAGGAGATGGTGGGATAGGGGTACTTAGGGAACTTGCCACCGCGCATTTATGTGCATTTGCAAGAGTTAAATAATAATAATAATAATAATACTAGGTAAACGCGGGATGCGCGTTGTTAGACGAGCTTAGGGTTATAGAAATCTAGAATGAAAAATAATTTGTCAACCCAATCTACATCTTCAGACCTTGGATCACTCCAAACGTTCAAAAACCTTACGAGAATCAGTTATGTCACGGCCTTCCTCTTCATTCATTTCAATCGTTTTGAATTAATTAGTGACACTTGTTGCTATAGATTTAATTGGTTCCCGTAATAGCCTAAATTGATGGGAAAATGCTTTATAAATGCGTTTTCTTCGTTATTTCTCATCCGATTGATGCGAAAAATCTCTCAAAATGTGCTTAATAGTTTCCTTTATATTCGGCGAAAATTTGAGAGGTCTTGAAAAATTTTGATTTTTCAAGTATTTTCCTCCGGGTTATTCTAATGGGGATTTTTGAAATTTCTAAAATTCATAAAAAAAAAAGTTACCACCCGATAATGCCACAAAACTATACAGATCTAAGTTAGATGAGGAACCATGACGAAAAAAAGTTTGAAGTTGATAGCTGTAGCCGTTTGACCTGTGGAGAACCGACAAAAAAACATTTAAAAAAAAAAAAAAAAAAAAAAAACATAAAAACGAACACCAATTTTTTTCAGTATGTCAAATTGAATCCTCGCTAAAGCTCGTCTAATTACGTTTTTATCTCCTCTGCATTTGCACTACCTATTACTTTCAAATTTATCTGGAATGCATTATACAGAATGATGTATTTCTTATATTACTGTTCATACCATTCATTTAACTATCTTTTCGTCATAGATACCGGTCTTGTTTTAGATTATGTACTGAAGAAGAAAATATTACACAATTCAATAATAATATCAATCGGATTTTCATTGAAAATGCACATGTTGATAACTTCACGCATAACAATAATAAAACATCGGCAATATCTACATAAAATTGTCTGTACGTAGACTTGGGTTCAGATGAACGAAATAGTATTTGTGAATTAACTCAATTGTTATCACCATTGATCACCAAAACAATATAATTCTTATACCATTTTTTACAAAACTATTTTCATTTTCAACATGATCAATAGTATAGGCCTATATTAAGATATCGGTGTTGATGAAATTTGAAAAAATGTGTCGTAATTGATTGATTCTCAATCAACACATTCTAATTGATCGAAAAACGGAATATTGAATATATAGGATTAGTTATTGATTAATTCAAAATAGATATATCTCTATGAATAAATAATCCATAAATAAGAAAAAAGATTGAAATCAAATATAAATCTGATATTCCGGATAACAAAGTAAATTTAATTCATATGATATAAGCTGGTTTTCCAAGTTTAGTTTATAAACACAAGCTATGTTCAAAGGGCATAGCCTCAAACAAAAGTGTAACATGTACCAATAATGTGTACGCATAGCAAATTTGCATATTTTGAAATGAACTCGAAATATAGTTCAAGGCCTCAGCTTTTTTTTGTATGTTCGACGCTTCAAGTGTTCATAATACAAACGTTCACAACGAAACGCATTATCAGTGATTTGAACGCACGCATGTAACAGTGCGTGTCACGCGTATCCGACGTGAATCTGACAGGTTGACAGAATAGCATGCGTCTCCATGTCCATTCCAATCTACACTGATTAAAACGAGCTTGCTGTTGAACTGCTGGCGAACGTCAAACATGAATACATTGAAACGATATTCTGTGAGAAACTTCGACCTTTGCCAGGTTCCACTAGAGATCAGAGAGATGGAATATTGCTGCAAGTCAGAACAAATCTATGGTTGCGTTTCCATCGAATAATAAATATGATAAACATTCTCCAAGTGTGTTGAGATGTGTAGGGTCTATATATCCTTGTGAAATTGATGAGAAAAAAATAATAATAGAAAATGCATTTCAAGTATTTTCGTCGTTTAATTCCATGAATAATCTCATAGTTAAGATATGATATAAACTTAGAGTGAAGCGAGTGGCCGAGTGGTTATCACACTGAACTGTCATTCAAGAGACCGGGGTTCGATTACCGCCATGGTCAACCATTCTGACAGGGGTTTATCGTGGTAATTCCGTCTTTCGTTCAGGTCAATGTTCCTTAACAGCAGGCCACGACCGACTCCTTTCGTCTATCTAAAAAACATCTAGTAAAATAACCTTTCATCTCATATATCACTCACCGACGCCAATAGATCATAGTCGTCAGCACAGTGCGTCTTTGAACCGGAAATAAAGAAAATATAATACTTGGTACTTCTTTATTGATTAATTTGTCTTCTTTAAATTCAGTCACGAAAAGCGTATTACTCTAATTTTAGCTCTGTCAGCCCGCACAAAATAGTGCAGGCTACTATATTCTGCTGTACATTGTTGTTGCAATATGTGTAATATATTCACATTTTCGAAATCATATTTCTAACTATTAAATTGCGTGAATAGTATTATCTATTATTACGTTTTTATCTCCTCTGCATTTGCACTACCTATTACTTTCAAATTGATATATATATTTTTTTTAATAACATCGAAACTTGATACAAAATCATTGTTCCCCAATTAAGGCTATAGGGGAAAGAAAGGATCGTTTGGACGGGGCACCACAAGGGTGATCTTGCCACCCCATAAAATTATCTTTAAAATAAATTTATTAAAATAAGTTTATTAAAATAAATTTATCTGGAATGCATTATGCAGAATGATGTATTTCTTATATTACTATTTATACCATTCATTTAACTATCTTTTCGTCATAGATACCGGTCTTGTTTTAGATTATGTACTGAAGAAGAATGAAATAAAGAGTATACAAAAAAATAATGTTTTGGTCAGCCGAGTCGAAAATTAATTTAGAAATCAATTCTAAATTGGGAAAATTCAAGTTCAACTTTATGAAACAAGTATTTATTGAATATAAATTGCATCATAAATATTGACACATTTTCGCCGAATCTAAAGCAGTTAAATGAAATGTTGAGTTGGTATTTTGACTTCATTTGTTGCAAAATCATCCAATTGAACCAGTAGAGTAGAATGAATGTAATTCAAAATTGGGAATGAGAACCTGCGTGCTTTATATTTGCATGATTCTATTCATGATATCTTCATTTTCAATAATACCAGTTTCTTATTGAATGTCATTACTTTTAGTTTTATGCCTTTGCTATAATTTGTATTATTCCATCTCAAAATCGAGCCCAGTTAGCCCATCATTGTATCCGCCACACCTAAACAAATCGACGGGCAAAGATCTACATTTCTCATTTTTATAAGATTATGACAAAGAAACTTTGAGACATTTCTGAACTTATAATATCAAGTAACAAATAATAGTAATCATATATGACATGCATCTCAAATAACTATTTTGATCTAATAGATCGGAAGATTCAGATCTGTTAACAGATTTAACAGATTTAACAGATTTAAAAGTTCCAAAAGATAGTGGATTTCTGATGCTCTACTTGGAAATGGTTCAATTTCACATGTATAAGCTGGGTCTATTTTAATTATTTATATTATTTGTGTTATCTTATTTCTTTGGCATGATAATTACAGGTGGATACAGTTTTACACATCAAAAACTTGTTTGAAGACAAGAAATGAAAACTTATTATATCATTAACAAAATTAAATAGGATGAAAAAAGTTTGTTATTCACACCTGTCGGTGATATCAAACGGAAATAAGCACGTTTCTTATTGAAAATGACCGCTAAATGACATGATGATCTAACCCTCCCCTGCCCCCCCTTTCTTTCCCAGCACTCATACTTTGAACGAAGCCGCGGAAAATAGATGGAGTCGTACTTATTAAACCATGGAAAAAATAAGAAATATGCTATATTAAAAAAATGAATATACATTCCTAAAATGCCTGATACCAATTCACGAATGCATGTCCGAAATAATCCTTCGAGGCTGCTCATTTCCACGTCCCCCCCCCCCCCCCTCTCCACCAGCGATCCAAGTGACTATTTGCCAAACCGGAAGTAGGTTTTAGATTAATGATAATACAGATTAAATTAGTTTAGGTGTTTTTTTTATGTTGGGTTAGTTTAGATTAAATTAGTTTGGATAGGTTAGGTTTATTAAGTTGGCGAGATTGGGTTGATTACAGTTAATTTAGGAAGCGCGCAACAACAATAGCAACAACAACAACAACGTCAACAACAACAACAACAACAACAACAACAACAACAACGTCCGGATGTCTGGTCCGGAGAATATGTGCCACCAGCGATAGGAATCCCGACACTTTTCTGTCATATTCTTAACTTCTTCCAGAACAACCGAGGGCGGAGGCCCCTCGATCGCCTAAAACAGACCTAAACACATACTCGTAGGCCAAAGTTCAACCCATTTTACGCCCCACTTGAAATAATAGACCCTCCAACAACAAGTGTGTCATTGTGATATTTTTGTGTTTGAATTATCATTTTAAATATTCTTCTTCTTCGTTCCCTACCTCATTAGATCATGGCAGTTACTATTATAAGTCCATGATTAGAGGTTGGCGACATCATATCATGGACTTATATATAAAAGTACATGATCATACTATCTCAATTTATGGCTGATTTGACGAAATTGACGTGGTTAAATAAGTACGTTCGAATTACAAACTAATTTCACTCGAATTCGAAAACAAGATGGCTGACAAATTTAAAAATAGAATGCGACGTTCTGATACATCAGAAAGCCTTGTCCGTTATGCAGAGATCGAGGAGGCCTTACCAACAACAATAAAAACGTTCTTGTAAACGCTCCTCCCATATTGCACGGCCCATAGGAGTGAGAACAACAGCAACACCAATTATTACTTCAGTGCCACATTGATACACTTGGAGCTAGGCGTGAAATCAAAGTGTACGAAATGGGCTATAATTAACTATCTATCATGACACACATGCTTGTTAATAGATGTCGGATGATCGCTCACGATTTCAAACATGAAAAAAAAAACATTTAATTATATTTTATTCTCAATGACCTATAATAGATAGTCCTATATGTTGTAATGTTGGGTAATTTATACCGTCCATCAAAGTCATACAGCTTTTCAAAATATGTGTAATGAAAAAAATTGTTTCCCAAAGGTATGATAGTAAATTGGTGTTAAAAAAAACGATATTAATTTTTTTAGTGACCTTGGTTTCAATCGTCTAATTTCTAAGCCCAGTAGCATGAAACGTGTGGTGTAGATAGATTTATGTATACGTTTTCCTTGATAACGCTCATAATGAAAACAATAACAAACGCACAAAAAATATGAACGAAAAATGATGACATAAATATGTGTCATTGCCGAATTATGGTAAACAGCTTGGGTTTGATGATGAGTCGTGGGTTCGAGTCCCGTCAAATACAGTCTACATTTGGAGAACATGTGTCATTTTTAATAGTATCCGCTGATTCGTACCCCCAATTATACATTTGTTGCTGGGGTCATTCAGCATATCAGCATCACCTCGAACATCACCTGAATTACGGTGGTCATCGCTGGAGAATAGAAGGAAAATATCCAGATTATGTCATTACTACCGGGCCTGGGAGGGTAATGATTGGTGGAGAGAAATTGGTACTAAAATAATGAAGGAAAACACAAGATATAAATTCAGAAATAGTCATAGAAAGAAAGTCAAAATTCAAAGTTTCAGGAAAGATGTCGGGAAATTTTCATTTATAAATCGGACGGGAGCAGACTGGAATAATTTAAATAATGATGTGTTTTTAGGATTTGAAAAATAAAATTTCTTGAAAATTGTTCAAAGCCTTGATACAGCAAGAGAACATTCAGTATCAGCTATGCCTATATATAAACCTTTATTGGCCCCTGACTCCAAAGTGCACAGGATAACAATCAATATAAAATACATGAGAAAATATAATAGAAAAGTTATGTAACTGAATATTGAAATGATATGAAAATGGAATAAAAATTGAAAAAATTAACGATAAAATACAAAATTATGACTCTAATGATAATTAGAGGATTGAAAGACTGAAATAAATGTAAACGTTGAAGGATGATGGTTAGTTATATAGATGGTTCCTGAATATCCGAATGGAATCCTTCAGGGCTGACATCCCAATCTCATATTTTAAAGAATTATCTATCAAAAAACGTTTACAAAAATCACTAAAAATAATGCCATAATGATAATGCCATAATGATGCCAGTCTTTTTATACGAACAATATATTTAATATTATTCAGTATTAGGATCTTTGTCACCAACATATGTATTAACTGCAAAGCAATGTATAATAAATAAATAAATAAACAGTCATGTACATTTTGGCCTGTCGTTATATTCTATATTCGATGAGATACCAAAGTTCTTCATCGAATATCTTATGTTAACGCGTCCGCAGCCTTTATAGGGCAAAATGTTCCCGCCTAAGTGAATTCACAGGTATAAATGATAACAGTGCAATATACAAAATTACCATATAAATTATAAGATGTGGACGATATTCGGCGGAAATGCTGATAACTTACATTTTATAATAACAAAAAGGTGGAAAGATCACTTGTATGTAACAGTAACAGTCGTTAATTATACCATCGATTTTTACCTTGAGCATATCGTTACGTATAACACATAACATACTGTGAATGTTTATTATAGATTGACAGTATTCTAGATGATACTGCTCAGTATTATATGAATAAGTTACACTACAAAATGTTCAAAAGGAAAGCCGCTATACGATCGTTTATAAGTCACATTGACGCTAAAAATGTTACGATGTGGGTAGGTTCCCCAATCCAGATCCAATTGGCAGTGACTGTCGTGATTTTTGTTACTTTTCCAATAACTTTCTTTCAAGACATCATTATCTGAATGCTCTTATTCTATTAATAACCTTTATTAGGGTAGTTAAAAGACAAAAGTCGAGACCGTCTTGAGGCATGCTCTCTGAATTCTTTCAATTTTTGAGCAAAAAACATGAATAGGCCTACATATCGTGAATTGACATGCTAAGCACTGACACTTGTTCTTCTAACTAAACCAACTTCTGAAACCAGCTAACTAAACTAAAAAACTAACTAAACTAAACCAACTTCTGAAACCAGCTAACTAAACTAAAACTAAAAAACTAACTAAACTAAACCAACTTGCAATCGAAACTAAGAAAACGCAGCATATGGATGAGCGATATGGGCCAATTGAAATGAGATATAATGGACAGTTATACAAACATATTCAATTGGAAAATATTACGTCACCGACTTCTAGTTTTATCTGCTACTCGTTTTGAATGCTTCACTATTCAATTGGTTTTACATCTACTTTTCATGATAGCTCTAAAAACGTGCAATTGATTTGAATGGTTTTGAAAAAGTACATAACAATTTTTGTCTTCAAAACTGCTGAACCGATCTATGTGACAATTTTGGATAGTGTGTATTATTCTTGTGATTAAATTCCCTGAAAAATTCGAAAGAAATATTCTTTCATATTTTTTCCTCCGGGTTATTCTTACGAGTGTTTTGAAAAATTCTAATTAGATTCTCTCGAAAGTGATGCAATCAATTCCGTCTCAAAAACCGCTAGTAAGTTTATAGCCAGCTATAAATAGTAACCTACTATCAGCTATGCCAAGTTTCATCAAAGGTGTGCTTCCTTTTGACCTGAAGCGTAAAACAAAATGAGTAGGTACGGTGAAAAAGAGTTCGCTTCGCTCACCCAATACCAATTATAAAATAATCTACCTGAATATATTATGCGTGAAGTTATATGAAAAACAATTTGACGCCATTGCTATAAAAATAAGAATACAAAGAATGAATACAATACATTTCTTATCTACCACGGCATTATGTACAGCTAAGTGCTAAATTACAAGTGTTATTTCTTCATGGTCGCGCTTAGTTGAAGTGCAATTAAACACAGCAATTACCGTGTTTTTTGTCCAGTCAAGTACTTAAAACTTGCGTCTTGAAAATGGCACCTTCTTTGCTAATACACAAGCGATGTCTACAATTTAGGATTACGTCATAGAAATACAAATATTGTCGTATGATCGCATGGTTAGTGGTTAGGAGTGTTTTACTTCTTATCTTCGCGTAAGTACACATGTTATACAACTGGATGGTAAACAACAAACAGTACCAACCCCATCATGTTGGACATAGAAAGTTGAGACTAAATCAAGGTTCAGAGAGATATAGCAATAAAAATGAGAAAAATGAAAAATAGAAAAGATGAAAGGATGATGAAATGACCATATTGTCGGTGACCATGAAAAAAAATGTGAAAAATTTATATATACTAGGAAAACGCGGGATGCGCGTTGAACACTTTGCAAAACCAATTGATCCAAATATTCAATAAAATGTAGACGTTTATTGCGTTTTCTTCATTATTTCTCATTCGATGGTTAGATGAGCGTAGCGAAGCTTTCCATTTCACACCCTGAAAAAAAATGGGCTTCGTTTTTATGTTTTTTTTTTTTTTTTTGTAATTATGTACGCGGCATACAGGTCAGAAAAATGAATCAATCGACTTGAAACATTTTCTGAACGTTGGTGTCATACCAGAATAGGTCGGGATTGTTATTCAGAGAAATCGTTCGGAAGGTTTTTCCGGAAAATAATCGGAAAGTTTGGAAAATCCTCGTAAGAATAACCCGGAGGAAAAATACTTGAAAAACAAGAATTTTTCGAAAGCTCTTAAATTCTCACAGCATATGAAAAATACTATTATACACCTTTTCAGAGATTTTTACAACAATCGAATGAGAAATAATGAAGAAAACGCAATAAAAGTGTACATTTTATTGAATATTTGGATCAATTGGATTTGCCAAGTGTATATGCGACAGGTTGCAGCACTATAAATATCAACAAGTTTCAGGTAAGGTTTTTGAACATTTGAAGTATTCCAAGGTCCGTAGACGTACATCGAGCTGACAAGTTATTTTTCATTCCGGATTGCCATACTTCTAAGCTCATCTCACAACGCGCATCCCGCGTTTTCCTAGTTGTAAAAATCTCTGAAAAGGTGTATAATAGTATTTTTCATATTCTGTGAGAATTTGAGAGCTTTTGAAAAATTCTTGTTTTTCAAGTATTTTTCCTCCGGGTTATTCTTATGAGGATTTTCCAAACTTTCCGATTATTTTCCGGAAAAACCTTCCGACCGATTCCTCTGAATAACAATCCCAACCTATTCTGGTATGACACCAACGTTCAGAAAAAGTTTCAAGTTGATTGATTCATTTCTCTGACCTGTATGCCACGTACATAATTACAAAGAAAAAAAAAACATAAAAACGAAGCCCATTTTTTTTCAGGGTGTGAAATGGAAAGCTTCGCTCCGCTCATCTAACTAGGAAAACGCGGGATGCGCGTTGTGAGATGAGCTTAGAAGTATGGCAATCTAGAATGAAAAATAACTTGTCAGCTCAATTTACATCTACTAGGAAAACGCGGGATGAGCGTTGTGAGATGAGCTTAGAAGTATGGCAATCTAGAATGAAAAATAACTTGTCAGCTCAATTTACATCTACAAACCTTGACTTACTTCAAACGTTCAAAAACCTCACCTGCAACTTGTTGATATTTATAGTAACCTGCAACCTGTCGCATAAACACTTTGCAAAACCAATTGATCCAAATATTCAATAAAATGTACACGTTTATTGCGTTTTCTTCATTATTTCTCATTCGATTGTTGTAAAAATCTCTGAAAAGGTGTATAATAGTATTTTTCATATTCTGTGAGAATTTGAGAGCTTTTGAAAAATTCTGGTTTTTCAAGTATTTTTCCTCCGTGTTATTCTTACGAGGATTTTCCAAACTTTTCGATTATTTTCCGGAAAAACCTTCCGACCGATTCCTCTGAATAACAATCCCAATCTATTCTGGTATGACACCAACGTTCAGAAAAAGTTTCAAGTTGATTGATTTATTCATCTGACCTGTATGCCGCGTACATAATTACAAAAAAAAAAAAACATAAACGAAGCCCATTTTTTTTCAGGGTGTGAAATGGAAAGCTTCGCTACGCTCATCTAACTAGGAAAACGCGGGATGCGCGTTGTGAGATGAGCTTAGAAGTATGGCAATCCAGAATGAAAAATAGCATGTCAGCTCAATTTACATCTACAAACCTTGACTTCCTTCAAACGTTCAAAAACCTCACCTGCAACTTGTTGATATTTATAGTAACCTGCAACCTGTCGCATAAACACTTTGCAAAACCAATTGATCCAAATATTCAATAAAATGTACACGTTTATTGCGTTTTCTTCACTATTTCTCATTCGATTGTTGTAAAAATCTCTGAAAAGGTGTATAATAGTATTTTTCATATTCTGTGAGAATTTGAGAGCTTTTGAAAAATTCTTGTTTTTCAAGTATTTTTCCTCCGGGTTATTCTTATGAGGATTTTCCAAACTTTCCGATTATTTTCCGGAAAAACCTTCGGACCGATTTCTCTGAATAACAATCCCAACCTATTCTGGTATGACACCAACGTTCAGAAAAAGTTTCAAGTTGATTGATTCATTTCTCTGACCTGTATGCCGCGTACATCATTGAAAAAAAAAAAAAAAAAAAAAAACATAAAAACGAAGCCCATTTTTTTTCAGGGTGTGAAATGGAAAGCTTCGCTACGCTCATCTAACGAACCTTGACTTACTTCAAACGTTCAAAAACCTCACCTGCAACTTGTTGATATTTATAGTAACCTGCAACCTGTCGCATAAACACTTTGCAAAACCAATTGCTCCAAATATTCAATAAAATGTACACTTTTATTGCGTTTTCTTTGTTATTTCCTCATTCGATTTTTGCAAAAATCTCTGAAAAGGTGTATAATAATATTGTTCATGATCGGTGAAAATTTTAGAGCTTTTGAAAAATTCTCGTTTTTCAAGTATTTTTCCTCCGGGTTATTCTTATGAGGATTTTCCAAACTTTCCGATTATTTTCCGGAAAAACCTTCCGACCGATTCTTCTGAATAACAATCCCAACCTATTCTGGTATGACACCAACGTTCAGAAAAAGTTTCAAGTTGATTGATTCATTTCTCTGACCTGTATGCCGCGTACATAATTACAAAAAAACAAACATAAAAACGAAGCCCAATTTTTTTCAGGGTGTGAAATGGAAAGCTTCGCTACGCTCATCTAATGAGATACGGGATAGTTTTCTGGGGTAGTGTTGCATACAGTGAATGAACAAATATTTTGAATTCAAAAAATGATTATTCGTATCATATACAAAAAAAATTAGGACTTCCATAAGGTAGAAGAATTCTATACTCTCACATATATGCTCTCTCACTCTCTCTCTCCCTATATATATATATATATATATATATATATATATATATATATATATATATATATATATATATATATATATATATATATATATATATATATATATATATATAAATATATATATATATATATAAATATATATATATATATATATATATATACATATATATATATATATCTATATATATATATATATATATATATATATATATATATATATATATATATATATGTATATATATATATATAAATATATATATTAAATATATATATATATATATATATATATATATATATATATATATATGTATATATATATATATATATATATATATATATATATATACATATATATATATATATATATATATATATATATATATATATATATATATATTTATATAACTCATATATATATATATATATATATATATATATATATATATATATATATATATACATATATATATATATATATATTCTCATTGTTCCATAAGATACTTCTCTGCATATGGTAAGTGTGAAGCAGTTTTCACCACTATGTATATAGGCCTATATATATATATATTCAAACGAAAAGTAAAAAAAACTATAGTTCATATATGTTGATGACGCTGAGAATGTTACGCTGCAAGTGGAATCCCCTTCAAGGAAAAACCATCTCCGTTTTCCTTATTGAAATCCAATCTCTTTCTCCGTTGATTCTTCTTCTCTGTTTTCCTTCAACAAATCTTCCTAATTATTCTTCTACATTTTATGTTTGTCTGAATAATTGTTGTTTTCGTTGTCACTGTCCATTTGTTATTCAATTAATAAATCATTTTATTCTTCATCTTATTCATATACACCAAGAGAACAGGACAACAATACAAACAGTAACTAAGCAAACGCAGCATGCATTGTAAGATGAGCGAGATGTATGAATAAGGTTTAATAATTGAGTCGTTAAAGTAAATCTAACTTTACTACTTTATCGACTCTGGTATAATCAGAAGCTCTACACACCTTGACGCATGTAAAATATACTCCATTGTTGGGCAAATACTATATCTAGAAAGCAGTGAATCTTGGCAATATATTTCTGCTATCATTTCTATCTATTTGATGAATAAAAACCGTTTATTAAAATCAATTTCTTCAAAACGGCTAGTCCGAATTGCATACAAAATTGTGATAACGTGTATCATCTATATGTGTATATACATTCAGATTTTTTTTTTTTTTTTTAATTCAACTTCACGAATATTTTTGGCCTAGCCTGATCTTATTGGGTTTTTAGAAACTTTGAGATGATATTTCTCAAAACTGGTTCGACCGATTCACCCCAGAAACTTCACAGTTCTAAGTTGAATAAGTTTGCAGAACAGAGAAGTTTCATGTCGATCAGTCAAACCCTGCGACCTGTGCAGTGCTGACAAACAAACAGAAAAAACACACATACAGACAATTAGCTTCACAAGAGTAGGATAAGTCTTCGCATACGCTCATCCAATAAAGTGAACCAAATATATGTAGATTAACATTTCAAAATATAAAAAAGTAAGTTATTGTTCAACTTTCATCAATATTTTCGGCCGATGGTCAGATTCATATATTGGTAATATCATGTAATAAGGATATTAAAATAAAATAATATTCATGTAACTCGTTACGATCTAATCATTCAGTAAGATTTTTTTACAATTTCAAATATATTTATAAATAAATACACATATAATATATATGCTACACAGAAGAATCCATTTACATAATGAAAGATCACACGTACGCCACTGATTACATCACTAACGTTTAGGATAGTAATATCGGCTTAAAAGTAATTTACGATGATTAAATAGTCACACAAACATCACACTGGTAAACGTGGTGTATTTCATCATATTCATTTGTGCGTTTAATCGTCAATATCAAAGAAGTTTTTTTTCTAATTTCGCCATTAAAATGTAATGGCGTCCAATCGTATCTCTGTGGGTACAGCCAGCTGAGAGAAGGTCAAATGATTATTAAAAGTCTTTCGTCATACCGTCCAATAGATATTCCGAAATTTTCAGAGTAAAAAAATGGTATAATTTAGTGTAGGAATTTAACGTGGGAGCAGTTGCCTCCACTTTCAGCATAAGGCCCACTGGACTTGGCTTCATTGAAAAGAGGGAGAAGGGTGATGAAATGTTGACGCTGTTAGGGTTGAAAAAATACTGGATATTTTTTTTTTAATATTTATTATTGGGTTTTAACAACGTATTGTACTGATGGCTCCGATCTATTGGCGTCGGTGGATGATATGTACGAGATGATGGAATGATGAGATGAAAGGTTATTTTATAAGGTGTTTTTTGGATGGTGGGAAGGAGTCGGTCGTGACCTGTTCTGAAGGAACCATCCCAGTATAGACCTTGATAATGGAGGGAAATCACTAAAAACTCTGTCAGGATGGTCGACCATGGCGGGAATCGAACTCCGATCTCCGGAAGGACGGTTTAATGTATTAACCACTCGGTCACTCGACTCAGTCCAAATGAATAACAATAACTCACAAGAGTTTTCAACCTAATTGAGTTTTAATGGGATCGTGGGAAAACGTGACATCTGCGTTGTGGATGAGTGAGTGAGATTTATAGATACAAATCTACACACCTTGGTAACCGCTTGCCGCTTGCGATTTTCATAAAACTTGTGAAACTAATCCATCATAGTGATTCTTAAATCTAAAACAACAAGACTGAGATGAGTGGTTGAGTGGCTAGCACACTGAGCCGTCATTCAAACCGGGGTTCGATTCCCGCCATGGTCGACAATCCTGACAGAGGCTTTTCGTGGTTCTCCTCTGTCGTTCAGGTCGATACTGGGATGGTTTCTTAACAACAGGTCACGACCGACTTCTCCCCACTATCCAAAACACCTAATAAAATAACCTTTCATCTCATCATCCCATCATCTCATATACCTTTCACCGACGCCAATAGATCGGAGCCATCAGTACAGTGCGTCGTCGAAAGTAACGTTTTTTAAGACGGAGTTTTTCTAGTTTTTTAAATCTAACTATTAATATTTATTAGCATTGAAATTATTGTAACAGTTTTCATGATCAGTGCATTTTATTTTAGGCCTATACATTGTTATATGAAATGTGATGTGTTTTCAAATTGGCACCAAGCTAAATAAATATTTTACCCACTAAAACCCAATACGCCACCAAAAAATTGTATAATTTTTCGTATAAAAACCTGGTAACCGTGCTACTTATGGATGGAGGACAGCCAATAGAGAAATAAAACTGAGAAACCTCCAATTTAGACCGAACGGATGTCTGCGCTGTTAATTATTAATTCATTTTCAGCTCGCAGTTTTACAATGTTTTGGACAATTGTTTACAAAAACGCCTTAGAATTATTCTCATCGTAGATGGATTGGGATTTTATTGTATTGATTTCTCAATAGATTATCGTTCGCAATTTTTCTCCAAATATATTTTGAGACATGAAGCTGTGATGATATCTAGAACAGAAAGTTCTTCAGTGTTCACCACTAGTCATTTGTGTTTGTTTAATTCGGTGTATTATTTTATAATTATACAGACAAGCCTTTCAAAGGCTTTGTAGATCATTTTTAGAGTGTTTCTATGTATTGTTATTCTTTTCTTATGACAATTAATAATTTTAAAATAGAATTATTCACGTTATTAATTATTAAAACTGTTTTACTTTTGCCATTGGCGTTATTTCCATACTGGGTCAATTGTCAAGTGACAACCATCGACAACTCAATGTATTCGACTATCGATAGCTTGTCAAATGAATAGTCGAATCAAGCGATCACGATTGTTATCGAGATGAGATGAGATATCGAACAAGACAAGTGACAACTGACTGAGTTTCACAATCGCCCAATTCTCTGATTGGTGACGTCATTTGTGGTACTTGTGACCGAACCTATATTGGGCAAACAGGTAGGAAAATTGCTTTGAGAGTGACTGAACATGAGAGGGCCGTCAAATACAGGCAGTCTGATGACGCATTGGCTCTACATACAATGGAAACGGGCCTTAGAATAGACTGCCATGGAACATCTGAGCTTCCTCGCAGTAACCATCTCTACCCGAGACTAGTGCGAGAGGCAGTGGAGATTGCCAAACGTCCACGTAATCTAAACACAAGGGATGACGGGAATAGTTTACCAGCTGCTTGTAAATCAATTTTGTCCATCATCAATACAAGAAACATAAATTATGAAAATGGTACACTTGGTGTAGTCAGGCCACCTGATACTTCTACCTCAGCATCATCCAGAGAGGAAGAGGAGAGCAGTGGTATGATTACCAGAAGCCAGTTGAAAAAAAAAAATTTAGTAACTTTATATTTGATTATGAGACTGTTGAAGTTGAGTTTTATTGCCTTCTTTATTATTTATACTATCATTTATGCGTTCAATAGGCTGACCTGACAACATTTGCGTTTTTTCTTTTCTTTTAATTTTTTTCTCTTAATTTTGACTTTCTTGCTTTTCACATTGTTATTATTGATAATCTGTTATTTAAAGAACACCTTGATAATGACCGAAACGATAAATGACCGAATGATGTCGAAACGTTGGTGGACAAATAAATCAACTAAAGAACATCGTATTTCCGAAAATCATTTTAGTCCTCATGATATTAACCATGAAAGTCTCAAAAAAATTTAAAAAAATAAAAAATATATATATATATATATACATATATATATATATATATATATATATATATATATATATATATATATATATATGTATATATATATATATATATATATATATATATGTATATATTTATATATATTTATATATATATATATATATATATATATATATATATATATATATATATATATATATGTATATATGCATATATATTTAAATATATATGATATATATATATATATATATATATATATATATATATATATATATATATATATCATATATATTTAAATATATATAATATATATATATATATATATATATATATATATATATATATATATATATATATATATATATATATAAATATATATATATATAATACATATATATATATATATATATATATATTTATATATATATATATATATATATATATATATATATATATATATATATATATATATACATATGATATATCAATATATTTATATATAAACGCTAAATGCATCAATTTTATAAGTGATCCAATCATTTTTTTTGGCATTTTGCATTAATCTAACGTAAGAAAAACTGAAATAGTGAAAGGCCTTAAATTTAAAAACAACTTTTCTTCACGAGTCCCATTGCAAAATATAAAACGTGTGAATGCGTGTACACATTACTGACGATTTACCACTCCCGACCGTTAACGGTAATGCAACGAGAAGACAGTCGATCGTGACCATCAATAACCAATAGAAAGAATTATGCTTCAACATTCTCTCCGAAATAGAAACTCGATCGTTGTAGAAAAGAGTTCTATCAAAACAACTATTTGGCAGAAACTAGTTTGACAAAACGTTGTGCGAATATATTGGGTTAGGTTCCTTGTGAAGGACCGGTTGTGACACATAACATATGGCATTGATATCTACACATTAGGCCTACATACAACCCATAGAGTTGTATGTGTATTATCCTCAAGATGTATTCATAAGTGTGACGAAGATGGAAATAGAATATGATATAAGAGCATTAGAGACCGAGACGCGTGGCCGAGTGGTAACACACTGAACCGTCATTCGGGAGACCGGGTTTCGATTCCCGCCATGGTTGACCATCCTGACAGGGGTTTTTCGTGATTTCCCTCTGTCGTTCAGGTTGATACTGGGATGGTTCCTTAACAACAGGCCACGACCGACACCTTTCCACCATCCAGAACACCTTATAAAATAACCTTTCATCTCATCATTCCATCATCTCATTCATCATTCACCGACGCCAATAGATCGCAACCATCAGTATAATGCGTCGTTGAAACCCAATATAAATAAAAATAAAAGAGCATCAGAGAGAGAGATATAACGAATAAACAGTGCAGAGAAGAAGAGGGATGGAGATATATTTATAGGGATTGATATATTTGGACTTTTTCTATTCCATTAACACCATTCATCTTCACACTCCTTTATTTACCTTTCAATTAATTTGTATTTACTGATTGAACTATATCCCTCCCCCCCCCCCCCCCCTCCCTATTGCTTATTTTCACCTAGAAAAACGCGGGATTCGCGTTGTGAGATGAGCTCAGAAGTCTAGAAAAGTACAATGAAAAATAATTTGTCAGCTCGATCCACATTAACGGACCTTGGACTACTTCAAATGTTCAAATACCTTACCTGCAACTTGTTGATATTTATAGTGCTGCAACCTGTCGCATATACACTTTGCAAAACCAATTGATCCAAATATTCAATAAAATGTACACTTTTATTGCATTTTCTTTGTTATTCCTTATCCGTTTGTTGCAAAAATATCTGAAAAGGTGTATAATAGTATTGTTCCGGAAAAACCTCTGACTGATTTTCGTGAAAAACAATCCCAGCCTATTCTGGTATGGCAGAAATATGTGAAAAAAGTTTCAAGTCGATATGTATTTTTTCCTGACCTGTATGCCGCGCACAAAATTACAAAAAAAAAAAAAAAAAACGAGCGCATTTTTTTCGGTATGTGAAATGGAATCTTCGCTACGCTCATCCAATCAATCATTCATAGATACATTGAAAAACATTCGTCATTTCCTTAGATTTTGATAGCTTAATTGTATTTTATTTTGCGGCTTCGGGTAACACTTCTGTACTATAAGATCAGAGATTCAATGAAGAATTCATTTACATACATAAGTTCATGTTGATTTTGTTTCACGACCCCACCAACAGCTAGGTTATATGGGGGTACGGATTAGCGGGTGATAATGAAACGAAATGCAACAGGAATCAAATCAACTTTGCAACCGGTTTGACGAATTTCATCAAACTCATCAAATATGTGTGCCATTTCTTTAGGGTGAAAAGACGTTGAAATAAACCCATGCCTTTTGCGAGACTTGAACCAACGCCCGACCTGACTTCAGTTTCTACCACAGTGCGATAATTGCCTGTGCCACGGGGGTGGTTGTACATGTATATATCTATATATATATATATATATATATATATATATATATATATATATATATATATATATATATATATATATATATATATATATATATATATATATATATATATATATATAAATATATATCCATATATATATATATATATATATATATATATATATATATATATATATATATATATATATATATATATATAGATACATATATATGTATATATATATATATATATATATATATATATATATATATATATATATATATATATATATATATATATATATATATACATATATATTATCATATATATATATATATATGTATGTATGTATATATATATATATATATATATATATATATATATATATATATATTTATATATATATATATATATATATATATATATATATATATATATATATATATATATATGTGTGTGTGTGTGTGAATGAATGAATATTGTGGTTTGACGGCGTGTCAACGACGTGGTTATATTGCGCCAGGATATATGTGTGTGTGTGTATATAATATGTATATGATGATATGAATGATTATATATCATATTCACATAGTATAAATAGAATATAGGCCTAGTATTTGTAAGAGTATTGGGAAAGAGTGGACCACGCACCAGATGAAAGGCAGGACCAGATGTACAGTATGGAGGTGTGAGGTAAACTGGTGGTGGGAAACGGTATAGTTGAGAGCAGATTGCGGGAGGATAGAACACGATGGCTTGCTCCATCCAGTGCGTGCGAGTTGAAGTCAAAAGTGAAGATGAATTGAGCTCGATTGACCAACTGGCATCGTATCAACTGATACTCACCTTCTATAATAAATCAAATCTGGTATATTTTCAAAACGAGAATAATAATTATTCATAATGAACATTGTGTTTAGAATCCAAGCAAAATACATTTTCAATAAGTTGTGACAATCGATTGAATGAAAAATTGATATGGTAAAATGTATCATGAAAAAATGTATCATGAAAAAATGTATACACGCCGCCCTCGGTAGCTCGGTCAGCTGAGGTACCGCTTGAGAAACTAGAGTCACCTTTGGGCGTGGGCTCGAGTCCCGCATAAGGCATGGGTTTTTGTGAACGTCCTCTCACATATCAACACTTCACAGTAATCACCTGCTCATTCGTACTCCCGTATAACCTAGCTGTTGGTGGGGTCGTTAAACAAACAATATAATCATCATATGTACATACACATTAACGGTATGAGATATCAAAATTCGATCACAGAGAAAACAGACCTTTTTTATACCGGTATACCTTGGAGAAGGTATACCTTGGAGAAGGTATACCTTGGAGAAGGTATACCTTGGAGAAGGTATACCGGTATACCTTGGAGAAGGTATAAATAGAAACCATCAACTCCATGTATTGCAATTCTATTTTATATTTGTCATGTAATATTATTAATGAGAATAAAAAGTATGTTAAAATTGAATTGAAATTAGAGGGAAGAATGTTAGTTACCAACTGAATAATTGAGAAAACTTCAATAACCATTCATAATATCGCTACAACTTTGAAGATTCTATGTTTTTAAATATGCAGTTGCGTTTCTATTCTGAAAAATCAGATGAATTTTGAAAGTATGAAAGTATTTTGAAAGTTTGAAAGTATTTTGAAAGTTTGAAAGTATTTTGGAATGATGGTGGTAAGACTGAGACGTGTGGCCGAGTGGTTAATGCACTGAACCGTCTTTCAGGAGACTGGGGTTCGATTCCCGCCATGGTCGACCATCCTAACAGGGGTTTTTCGTGGTTTCCCTCTGTCGTTCAGATCGATACTGAGATGGTTCTTTAACAACAGGCCACGACCGACTCCTTCCCACTATCCAAAAAGACCTAATAAAATAACCTTTCATCTCATATGTATTCACAGACGCCAATAGACCGTAGTCATCAGTAGAATGCGTCGTTAAACCTAATATGAATAAATAATATGAATGAAGAAATCAAAACTTATCATTCAGCAATGTTTCACAATGTTCTTTTCCTAAACTTCAAATACAATTAGAAAATATTGGAAAAACTAGTATTATTTTTGAATACTTTTCATCCCTTATTTCAATTCTGTTATATTTATTTATTCACATATTTAATTATAGGCCTATTTACGATAAATAAGTTTGATCAATAATTTCAAAATAACTGTATAGGCCTAGTGGAAGAAATGTTTTGTCGTTCGATTCATCAGTACACATTCATTAGAAATAGTTGCACATATATTCTCGGAAGTATAACTGTAAAGTATTTATCTGAAATGAATCAGTAAATGACCTGGATTATGTTATAATATTATATTATTTGTAGTGTACTTGTTACGCAGACGGTTATTACAATGCACAGGATTTGCACGCGGCTCGCATTATTGCTACCGTTACTCACCCATTGTTAACATGGCTCATAAAATGTAATTGCAAAACATTTGCAATAAAATATTAATAATATTTCATGAACAATAACCAAGTAATGCTTGTTCAGAGTTCATAGGAGTCGATTCAGTGAAGTATCAGGCGTCTTTTTTTTATAACTTTCGAACGTTATGAGATATCAAAATTGTGTTACAGAAAAAACAGACATTTTCAATACCTTGAAGAGGGTTAAAGTAGGAAACATTCAACTTATATCTAATTTTCATCAATCGTACACAGCTAAAAATGTGCCGTTTTACTGTTTTACTGTTTATGTTATACCATATCTTAAAGGTGTTGAGAATATCTGTGATTATACCCGCATTAGAATTTTGATATCTCATACCTTTCAAAAGTTACCATAAAAAACCCCTGATATTTCGCTAAATCGACTCCTCTGTTAAGTTTTGGTATGACTTTCATTGACATGTGCATTCGGTAACAGGGATGAACAAGATATTATGAATGTACCGTATATACTAACCATTGTAATGGCTCTATATACTTATATTCACATAAGAAGATGGCTGGCTGCCAACATGACAACAACACCGTTATTTTTGATAACCTGGAACATGTTGAGGGTATTGGGATCAATCAGGACGAGGTTTACGACGAGAAACGCAACTAAATCTTTCAAAATTATTAACCCCTCGAAGTTGTTGCGGTGTTATGAAATTACAGAAATGTTTACTGTTATTCAGTTTCTTCTCTCGTGGATTCAAACGTATCTATAAATAGTTGACCTCATCCCTTTCTCTGTTTATCTTTCAACTATACATACAAATTATGCACTTTTAAATGCCAAATATGGACAAAAAAAATCCCTGAATGTGAACACAATGATAATGGACATTATTACAATTTTGTATGCAATTCGGACGAGCCGTACTGAAGAAAATAATTTAATGGAAGTTTTTTATTCAACAAATGGATGGAAATAATAGCAGAACCATTGCTGTGATTCACTGCATGCTTTCTAGATTCGATATTCACCCAACTTCTTATAGGAGTCAAGGTGTGTAGAGTTTTCAATTATACCAAAGTCGATAAAGAAGCACAGATGAAACTACTTTCACAACTCTTATTAGTGATAGCCTACCTTATTCAGATATCTCGCTCATCTTACAACGCATATGTTGCGTTTAGCTTGTATAGGTATATATATATAGTGCAATATATTAGGTGCTTGAGAATTTAATTATTGATTTTATTATTATCAATGTGATTGGTTAGGAAACAATGATTTATATTAAGACTTCAATGAAAAAAATTGTAGAAATAATTTTGAAATAATATGGAATGTTAAAATTTTGTGTGAATATATTGATATTGAAAACGATCATTTTTGTATTGATGGGAAATCTTGACAGAATTTTGATATTAATGTTTTTCAAATTCAGATTTTCACTTCAAAAAATGTATACTGCTCACAAATGTTCAATAAAATCTCAGTAATATGCAGCAACGCTTCATATAAATACGCTGAAAATATATATTCATTCATAATAAAAAAAAATAATGACCAAAATGTCAGGATCGTGCAAATTGGAATTTCTCACTAACTCAGCGTTAGTTTCAATTGGAAAATAACAATTGTATATCAAGATTTCAATGTTAATTGGATGAGCGAAGCAAAGACTCAATTTCACCATACCCGAAAAAAAAGTGCTCGTTTTTTTTCGCGCTCCACAGGTCAAACTAAAATTCAAAATCAGTGGAAACCTGTGATGCACAAGTGTCCTTATCTGATTAGATACTGTATAGTTTTGATGCACAAACGATACAACCACTTCTAAGAAAACTTATTTCAAACTTTTCGAAAATCTCATGAGAATAACCCAGAGGAAAAAATCCGTGAAAAATATTTTCTTTGAGAGAATTTCAAATTCTCAGGGAATTTTGAGATCATGATTATACACATTATTCCGAACTTTCAGTCAAATCGGATCAGCCATTTCGATGTAAAAAAAAATATAATATATATTTTTAAAATCACTCAAAGCTATTAGGATACTACCAATTAAATCCAGGCAACAGATGTCACCAGTTGATTGAGAATGTTTAAAACAAAGCCTTCTTTATCATCATAGAAATCAATGAGGAAATAGGAGGGCGGTGATGTAATTGTTTGGATCACAAGGTATATATATATATATATATATATATATATATATATATATATATATATATATATATATGTGATGTCTGAAGTTTATATATATAAATATATATAAATATATGAATATATATATATTATATATATATATATATATATATATATATATATATATATATATATATATATATATATATATCCAATCCGAAGATATGTTGATATAGTGTTCCAGCTCATCTATCAACGCGGAAACACATAACGCGTTTGCCTAGTAACAAATAAATTATTCAAAAATTATAATAAAATTCGACTGTCAGATTCATGGACACTTGGACTACATTTACCTCTGGCAAAGTATTGTTCAAGAGGTCACACACAAGACTCAATGTTGCACACAGCTTGAAACTTCGTGTAGGCCTATCGATCAATCTTTGCTCCTAGATGACATTAGGAAATACCAAATAAGTGACATGCAAGTTTCGTAAGTCGAGCCAACGTGTAGCTATCACTCACACGAGTCTCTGGGAGCATATCGGTTTACAGATATGTCAGATATTCCAGACAATTCAGGTTCAAATGTCAGAGTCTGAAGACAAAATGTACGTCACAAAAATCTGTGATTGATATGCAAGATAGTATTTTGATACACTGATTGATATCAGATAACAAAGACTTGTAACACATTTATTTTCAGTTTTGAAAGCCTTGTTGAATATATTATTCGAGTTGATCGTTTGAACATTTCTATGGAACCCTTGTGTGCACTTATTTTTCCTTTTTTTTCAATCTTCTATTTTATTCTGTGTCCACTTGCAGTTGTGATTGACGGAAAAAATTACTCATTCAAATAAAAAGAAGTTTCCTCGTCCCCTCCCTTCTTATTTCTCCTTTCTTTCTCTTTTCTTTCCCCTTTCTCCTTTCCTTCGTTTTTTTCCCAAGGTATAACTGTTAAGAGGCCTCTTTACATCTTGCCTACCGGCTTGATTGCAGACGTTCGGAGGCCAAGTTGGCAACGGAAAACCAATCATCGTATTGACTTACAGTTTTCGGTTTAAATGATCACTAGTATTCAATACGTGCTCGTACGAAGAGCTTTGGTTCGTGGTATGTTTTCAACCGTTTCAAAATGATTGTCAAAAATCAACATGTTTCTACTTGTTTTTCATTATTTTTACGATTTTTTCACAGTGATATGATATAGAATTATGATTTTTACTGAAAATAAAGGCACAGATATACTCACTTCTGTTTTATTGCAGAAAGAATTAGACTGATTGGTTCTACCGTTTACCCACCATGTGTTGGGAGCTGAAGGCCTGTATTGACGCTTTTTGCGTCACCCTATAGGTTTTACTATAGGTTTTACTCATGGGCTGTGAGATGTAAAGTTGCCTCTTAATTCAGGTTATATTGAATCGGTTGAGTATCAAGTTCGTATTTTGCACCCAAAATGAATCCGTTTCCCAACTAGAAATCATTATTCACTAGGAAAACGCGGAATGCGCGTTGTGAGATGAGCTTAGAAGTATGGCAATCTAGAATGAAAAATAACTTGTCAGCTCAATTTACATCTACAAACCTTGACTTACATCAAACCTTCAAAAACCTCACCTGCAACTTGTTGATATTTATAGTATTATTATTATTATTATTTAACTCTTGCAAATGCACATAAATGCGCGGTGGCAAGTTCCCTAAGTACCCCTATCCCACCATCTCCTTAACCCTCTGACGGAATAACTTTAACCTGATGTCATCCCCTTCAAAAACATTTCTACTAAGCCCATTCCAGTCCCTACCTGTCCTATTTAAGAAAGAGAATTTACCGACATCTAATGTAGCCCCCTTTATGACTACCGCTCTATCATAACCCCGCCTACCTCCATACCCTGACTTATTTCTTTTTATCAACTCATGCAGCTCCCCCCACCCCCCCTCTCCCTCCATTACCCTGAAGAAATTACATAAACGATCCTCCTTCCTCCGTATTTCCAATTTCTGCCACCCCAGGTCTCTCATCATCTCAGTTGGACTCTCCAACATTCTTACCCTCTCCCCCCTTTCATTCTCATCCCATTTCCACCTCCTAACCCTACCTGTAACCCTTCTCACAGCAATCCTTTGAACCCTTTCCACATCCCTTATCTCACCTAATCTATAAGGATCCCAAACTGAACTAGCATATTCTACCATGGGACGCACTAACGAGAAATATGCTTTTTCCTTAATCTCCATACCTGCCCCCCTAAGTTGCCTCATTACAAAGTTTAGTGCATTTATACTCTTTTTTACTATTCTCTCAATCTGACTCCCCCACCCTAGACGCCTATCAAATACCACCCCCAAATACTTGTAGTTTTCCACCAACTCCAGCATCTTCCCTCCTACCTCATACACTACATCTGTCCTTATGTTTCTCTTACCGAATGTGACTAACTTGCACTTTCCTGTATTCAACCCCATCTTATTTGACTGAACCCAACGATTAATTGCCGCTAAATCTACCTGAAGAGCTACTACATCCTCCTCTGTAATGATTTCCCTATATAACACACAATCATCTGCAAATAACCTTATTTTCGAATCAACAACACTAGTCAGATCATCTATATATAAATCAAACAATAAGGGACCCAACACACTACCCTGTGGAACTCCTGACGTAACCTTAGTCTCACTTGAAACCTCTGAACCCACCCGAACTCTTTGCACTCTATCCTGAAGAAAGTTTCCAATCCAATTAACCAACCCAGCATTCCCAACGGACATTTTTAACTTCCCTAATAATATATTGTGATCTACCTTATCAAAAGCCTTCTCGAAATCTAAAAACACTGCATCAACACGTCCCCCCCTATCAAATACCCCAGCCAACTCTTCTGCAAAACCTAACAACTGCGTCTCACATGAATAACCCTTCCTAAACCCATGCTGCACTTCTGAAATACTCCTTCTTTCATCTACCTTCTCCACTACTCTCTTTATAACCACCCTTTCCATTATCTTACACACATGCGATGTTAAACTAATTCCCCTGTAGTTGTCTACCCTACCCCTTTGCCCTCCCTTTGAAATTGGAACCACCTCCGCTTTTTTCCAAACTTGCGGTACTCTACCTGCTGTGAGTGAAGCTTGAAACAACCTTAGCAAATAACCTACAACTCCCCTACCCGCTAATTTCAGTAGATCGCTTTGCACCCCATCTATGCCTGGCGACTTCCCACTTTTAAGTTTCCTTAATACATTCCACACTTCTCTCTCTGTAAGCAGAACCTCCTCCCCATCCCCCTCTATTGCTTCCTCCTCCCCCATAATTCCATTCGCATTGAACACTTCCCCATAGAATCTATTTAAAGCTGCTGCCTTCTCTATGTCCGTTTTCCACTCATTCCCTACCTGATCAACTAAAGTTGGCAACTCCCTGCCACTACCTTTCTGACTAGAAACAAACCTATACATTCTATTCCAGCTACCTTGCACATCACGTTCATTGAACATATCCCCCATGAATCTTTCTTTTGCCTCCCTCTTAGCCCTGTTTAATTCCCGCCTTAGTTCCTGGACCACCTCCTTTCCCTCCCCTGACGCCCTCCACTTCCTACTCATCTTTCTACCCCTCCTCTTAAGCCTCCTAACCGTACTATTATAGTAAGCCGGATCTGCATTTGCCTGTAGCACCTTATAGGGAACCAACTTATCCCTAACCTCTTCATATATTTTCTGAAAATTGAACCACAGCCCTTCAATATCATCCATGTCTATCTCGCACCACTTCTCAAACCTATCCTCAAAAGCTTTTCGAACCTCCCTTGCCTGCACCCTTTTGTAACCCCAAACTTTCTTCCCAACGTTTTTAGTTTGAACTGGAGCTAATGCTGAACTGACTATGGGTATTCGATGATCACTGATGCCTTCAACTACCACCGTCCTCGCCCACAACTCTATTGGCCTTACTAACACTACGTCTAGAATATTAGTTCCCCCTAGCCTTTCACTCCTAGTTCCCTCCTCCACAACCTGATGAAAACCTTCATTTAATATACCCGTAACAATATTTTGCACTACTCCCCTCCCATGTTCTGTACCTCCTACCTCCCACCGTACATTAGGCATGTTTAAATCTCCCGCTATAATTAAGCTCTCTACATTATCCCTAGCACTAAGCCTATCCTCCAAACGATGAAGCAATCCTAAATCCCCCCCCGGAGGCCTATATGCCGCGATTACTTCAAGAGACTGCCTGCCTACCATTATCCTCATACCCATCATCTCTACCTCCTCTTCTTTCCAGAGCAACGTCCCTTGGATTCCTCTTTTAACTGCTACCATTACACCCCCTCCGTGCCTATCCCTATCTCTCCTGTGCAGAGTGTAACCATCTACAGTTAATTCACCTTCTGTAAACCCCTCTCCTAGCCATGTCTCCACTGCCACCACCACTTCTGGCTGATACAATTCTAACAGCGTCCTGAATTCATCCACCTTATTTGCCAAGCTTCTACAATTTACTACCATTAGACTAATTTCTGGGCCGTTACATTCCTTCAACATTTTTTGCCTCCCACCCATTTTACACCCATCTACTTCAGCCGTTTTTCCCTTACCTACCTCATCCCTCACTAGTCAGGCCTGTGCTACCAGCCTACCACCTACCCTCCCTAACAACTCACCAAACACACACTTTCCCTCATCCGACAGATGAAGCCCATCTCCACATAGGCCTTCACCTTGCAGCCAACAATTGGCATCCAAAAAACATACACCCATTCTTTCACACATACGCCCTAGAAAACTATTCATTCCGTCTACCACCCCCTTCTTCATATCCTTACGATACAAAATCCCACTAACAACCACCCTACCTACCCCAAACCTCCCAATAGCTACATTCACTAACCCCTCCATCTCCTGCACTAACTTCACCTTTCCCCACCCCTCCCTACCACTGCTGATGTCATTCGTCCCTACGTGAATGATCACCCCCTTCCCTGCAGCATCCTCCTCCCTAACCTGCTCTAGCACCTTCTTCATCCCGGCTACACCTATTCCCGGTAAAACTGTAACATCCAGCTTCCCTCCCACCTGCACTCCTACCCCTCGAACTAGTGAGTCTCCTAGCAAGACCACCCCTCTCAACCCCTCCTTACCCACCTTGACCTTCTCTGACCTAGGTCCTGCCCTAGCCTTAGCTTTTCCCCCCTCCATAATCCCATCACTGGGCCTCGGTTCAATTCCTCCTATGTCCCTCATTTCCCTATCCCTAACTTCATCCTTCCTAACACTACGGGTCCTTAATACAGCTATCTCCCTATCAATATGTCTTCCTTTACCCTTTTGCTCAACACTAACCCTAAGACTATTCCTCACAGTTGCATCATTTGCAACCACACCTCCTACCTTAACTCCTTCACATCCCCTACGTTCTTCCCCCTCCCCACCCACAGCCCTGATACCACTTTCAGCTAGGCCTACTTCTACGCCCTTCATCTCTTCATCTTTCTTCAACTTTCGCTCCAACCCAGCAATAGAAGCTCTCAACTGCGCTTCCAATTCCCCCCACTTTCCTGCCTCTTTCTCTACTACCTTGTCCCTCCAACCCCCCACACAGCCACCACACAACCACAATAGAGAAGTTACCTTAGCTATAACTTTATACTCATCCCCCGTCATACGCGGCACACTACACGTAATATGCTCCCACCCCATGCACACCCCACACTGCACAGCCTTTCGCCTACTGCTTACAACCTTCAAACATCTCCTACAATCTTCCCCGACACCTAGGCCTACAACAACATCATCTACACCAACCTTCATTATTATCCCAAAAGCCCAACTGATATTACAACGTATGGTTCCCTGCTAGCCTTATCCCAACAATAATAACACTACCCAATAATTGAACCTATTTTCTATACTTGTCTACTTTCCCAAACAAGGACTTGAATAGGCCTACTCGTTTCCAACCCGGATACCCTTAACCTCAAAAAACAATAGGCTGAAACACGCGCTCAACACTATCAACTTTCAGGTACTCAAGCCTGTACGGATCCCCTCACTAACACTTCCACTACCTCAAATACCCTTTATTAATACACTAAACCACAAATCCACCAACTGTTCTCAAAAGAACAATTATTAACTCTCACCAACTGTTCTCAAAAGAACAATTATTATGCAACCTGTCGCATAAACACTTTACAAAACCAATTGATCCAAATATTCAATAAAATGTACACGTTTATTGCGTTTTCTTCATTATTTCTCATTCGATTGTTGTAAAAATCTCTGAAAAGGTGTATAATAGTATTTTTCATATTCTGTGAGAATTTGAGAGCTTTTGAAAAATTCTTGTTTTTCAAGTATTTTTCCTCCGGGTTGTTCTTATGAGGATTTTCCAAACTTTCCGATTATTTTGCGGAAAAACCTTCCGACCGATTCCTCTGAATAACAATCCCAACCTATTCTGGTATGACACCAACGTGCATAAAAAGTTTCAAGTTGATTGATTCGTTTCTCTGACCTGTATGCCGCGTACATAATTACAAAAAAAAAAAAAAAAAAAAAAAACATAAAAACGAAGCCCATTTTTTTTCAGGGTGTGAAATGGAAAGCTTCGCTACGCTCATCTAAATCATCAATCTTTCATGAATGAAAATTTTGTGAATTTATTGTTGGGCTTTTCTTTTTATATATATATTTTTTATTTTGTTTTACTCTTCTCAAAACGCTTTTCTATGTTTATACTTGTTTATTGTATTCTCATTTAAGCGCACTGAGACGGGATAGTGAGTTTTAAAGAGTTTTCCTCAACATATCTGTTGAATTGATCTTCATAACCGTGTATTTATATAATTCCCTTGGGGTGGTAATATCACCCTTGTGCTCAGTTCAAACCTCATCATATCTCATCATACCTATACCTTATTACTCCTCATTAAACCTAAATATATATATATATATATATATATATATATATATATATATATATATATATATATATAATATATATATATATATATATATATATATATATATATATATATATATATATATATATATATATATATATCTTTTTCTTTGTTTTTTTTAACTTTCACGAGTTATAATTGATGAACCCATTATAGTTTTAGGGTCATCTCTTGAAAAAGACGCTGATACGACCGTCGAAACGCGTCGAGTAGCAAATATAGAAGAGGATCTAAAATCTATACTTTTTTAAAAAATAAAATCGAAACTAAAATGGAAAAAAAAATTACTTTGTACTCATTTTTACACGATTGTACCCTAAAACGATAATGGATTCATATATATATATATATATATATATATATATATATATATATATATATATATATATATATATATTTTTTTTTTTCTTTTTTTTTTATTCATTCATTTATTTATTTATTTTTTTTTCAATTTTTTTTTCATACATGTATATATGTGTATATATATATATATATATATATATATATATATATATATATATATATATATATATATATATATGTATATATATATATATAGAGAGAGAGAGAGATAGATAGATAGATAGATAGATAGATATTACATATAAAAATATGAATGAATATTATCTCAATTTGGGGAACAATGACTTTACGCCATGTTTTCGATTATGATGAAAAACTATTCAATTACTATTTTGATATAAAGGGCTTTTATATATTATATAGCATGTCATTATTTTTAAATTATCTGTGATGTATAATTGAATGTACGGAATTGCGGTTGCATAAAGTTCTCTATCAAACTAGAATAAAATATCCTGGAGAAAATAGACTGATATCACGCACTAAAACTACAATATAACGTGCGTACACGCACTCCGAGTAATAATCTCACGTGATGAATTAACTTCAAAAATGCCCAGATTTTTTTTTTCGTTCAAATTCAAATTCCTGAATTAGCCATTTTGTGTGATGACCGCAAGTGTACGTATTTACGCTGCTATCTCTGGTAGTTTCCCTTCACGTAGCTGAATACTAGAAGAATACACATCTCCACTTCAGGTCGCTTGCTATAGGCCTACGTTATTAATTGGATAAGCGAAGCGAAGACTCAATTTCACCTTACCCGAAAAAAAAGTGCTTGTTTTTGTTTTTTTTCGCGCTCCACAGGTCAAACAAAAATTCAAAATTAATTGTAACTTGGCATTCACAAGTGTCCTTATCTAAGTCGATACTGTATAGTCTTGAGGCACAATCGGTTGAGCCACTTCTGAGAAAACTCATTTCAAAGTTTTCAAAATTACCATGTGAATAGCCCAGAGGAAAAAATTCATGAAAAATATTTCATCCGAGAAAATTCAAATTCTCAGGGAATTTCAATATAATAATTATACACATTATTCCGAACTTTCATTTAGATCGGATCTGCCGTTTTGATGTAAAAAAATATATCACCCAATTTTTTTGAATCACTCAAAGCTATTAAGTTACCAATTAAATCCAAGCAATAGGTGTCACCATTCAAGACACGATTAAAACAAAGCCTTCTTCACTATCATAGAAATCATTCAGGAAATAGGAGGGCAGTGTTGTAATTGTTTGGATCTCAAGGTGGATATCTATATATATAATCAATCTAAAGATATGTTGATATATTGTTCTAGCTCATCCGTCAACGCGGCAACACATAACGCGTCTGCCTAGTTATTATATGTATACTTCAAACTTGATTAGTAAAACACAGGCTAATGGAATAATCATAAATTTCTCTTTTCGTTGAGATGAATTCTTTTTCCTCCTCCGATGTGTTTTAATGGCGCTAAACACGCCGTAATATCATCCCATTCCAGAGGCAATACCATTATTTAATAGATAATAAATGGATGCTGTAAATATCATCAATTAATTTAGGTTATAAAACCAACTAATAACTATTATTAAGTCGTTTTTATTGAAGATTTTAAGAGGTGATAATAAAAAATATTATTATATAATAAAATGTTTACTAGGTTTGTAACAATTTTTAACACATTCGAAATGGAAATACAACGTGATTAATTGTTGGATGTTTTGGTTTAGTCACGTGAGAGATGCGTGACGCGCGTGGAGCACACAAACCACGTGGGAAGAAGAGGAACCACCTGAAGATCGAGACCGTTTCAATCAGAGAGAGAGAAACAACGGATCATGCATTGCACGAGTGACCACACCAATCGATACGGCATTACAAAAAATATACAAAATAACTAGGAAAACGCTATATAAGCGTTGTTAGACGAGCGGAAATTATTAGTATGTCGATTTCTTTGCCAAAGTTTAGCCTAAATTCGCCAATTGGGTGACATTCAAATTATAAATGGGTAAAAACTGCTTCGAGTGGTACCAATTTAGCACATTTCATATTTTCTTCAAAATGGCTGACCCGATCAAGCTGAGAATTTAATTTTCGAAAATGTGTATCAAGATGTAATTCAACTTCACACAAAATTTCATTTTTTTGGGAAAATAAAAATATTTTTATTTTTTTCCCGCCGTCTTATTCTAATGGGTAATTTTGAAATTTATAAAATTAATAAAAATAAAACTTATCACTCGATAATGCCACAAAACTATACAGATCTAAGTTAGATGAGGAACCATAATGAAAATAAGTTTGAAGTTGATAGCTGTAGCCGTTTGACCTGTGAAGAACCGACAAAAAAACATTAAAAAAAAAAAAAACGAACACCAATTTTTTTCAGTATGTCAAATTGAATCCTCGCTTAAGCTCATCTAATAAATAATACACGGATAATTGAAAGGGTTGAATGAAAACACCGTGAGCCAAAAAATATCAAGTCAGACCAAAAAACATGTGAACGCTCCCATTAAGAAAAAACATGAAAAATATACCGAAAAACTTACATAATTGAAAAAACAGTGGGAAAAATATTAATAATGTGATTTAATTAATTGTGACTATAGACTATTACTTGATATGTGCATGATAGATAGATAGCATGTCTTTATTTGCAATTGTATCAAGTGTACATTCGAAACGGCGAGGTTCGGTCTAGTGACCGCTCTTCCACCTAACCTTAAACTTACATAGGCCTACGGTATTATGATTATTTTGGAATATAATAATAATGAATATAATGATATAATAATTATTTATTTCATTTTGTATTTATTTATTGGATTTAAATAATATGTACTTACAAAATTGATTGACACGCTCTCCCACAGAGCCAAAAAGGATTATCTGTGGGATGAAAAATAAAATTAATACCTTGGACGAAAATAAACCAAGTAACAATAAAACAAGTTCACTTAATATTTACTTTTTTTTCACTGTCTTATGAATTGAGGTTAGGCGTACTTGAAATTCAACAAAATGGGCCTATCATACTATTTCTATTTTCACAACTCTCATATTATGCAAAGATTTTTTTTTTTTCAATAGTAATATAAGTCATTGTCAGAACTAATATATAAATAATAATAACAGTTTGAATATATAGGCTTCTGTCAAGTAACAAATGACAAACAATCGTTACCATAGCAACACAGCGAACTGGTGAACTACCAAATATTCTGACTGGTCAATTCCCACTGGTGGACATTGTTGTCTGTCTCTTGCAACAATGGGTGACGTCACTTGACAGAAGCCTATACAAGGCTCATCAAAATGCATGTTGAAATGAAAATATTCATGGGATTATGTTAGATGTTATTTTTCATAAATACCAAACAACTAACAAGTAAAATAATAAAAAATAAGTGAAAAATATGAAATAAAATGGTATGCAATAGGCCTACACATATGTGACGCATTCTATCATGCGTTAATGTATTCACCGACTGTATAATAACATTTGTCTATTGAAAAATTCCGGAGTCGAGTTTTAAAAAGATTTTTCCCAACTGTTTTCAAGTCAGTTGGTTATTTATTGTGTTTGGTATGGCATTAGTACTAGGAAAACGCGGGATGCGCGTTGTGAGATGAGCTTAGAAGTATGGCAATCTAGAATGAAAAATAACTTGTCAGCTCAATTCACATTTACAAACCTTGACTTACTTCAAACGTTCAAAAACCTCACCTGCACTTGTTGATATCTATAGTAACCTGCAACCTGTCGCATAAACACTTTGCAAAACCAATTGATCCAAATATTCAATAAAATGTACACGTTTATTGCGTTTTCTTCATTATTTCTCATTCGATTGTTGTAAAAATCTCTGCAAAGGTGTATAATAGTATTTTTCATATTCTGTGAGAATTTGAGAGCTTTTGAAAAATTCTTGTTTTTCAAGTACTTTTCCTCCGGGTTATTCTTATGAGGATTTTCCAAACTTTCCGACTATTTTCCGGAAAAACCTTCCGACCGATTCCTCTGAATAACAATCCCAACCTATTCTGGTATGACACCAACGTTCAGAAAAAGTTTTCAAGTTGATTGATTCATTTCTCTGACCTGTATGCCGCGTACATAATTACAAAAAAAAAACATAAAAACGAAGCCCATTTTTTTTCAGGGTGTGAAATGGAAAGCTTCGCTACGCTCATCTAAATATATGATAAAATGATATGATGATATACTAGGAAAACGCAGAATGTGCGTTGTGAGATGAGCTTAGAGTATGGCAATCTAGAATGAAAAATAACTTGTCAGCTCAATTTACATCTACAAACCTTGACTTACTTCAAACGTTCAAAAACCTCACCTGCAACTTGTTGATATTTATAGTAACCTGCAACCTGTCGCATAAACACTTTGCAAAACCAATTGATCCAAATATTCAATAAAATGTACACGTTTATTGCGTTTTCTTCATTATTTCTCAATCGATTGTTTTAAAAATCTCTGAAAAGGTGTATAATAGTATTTTTAATATTCTGTGAGAATTTGAGAGCTTTTGAAAAATTCTTGTTTTTCAAGTATTTTTCCTCCGGGTTATTCTTATGAGGATTTTCCAAACTTTCCGATTATTTTCCGGAAAAACCTTCCGACCGATTCCTCTGAATAACAATCCCAACCTATTCTCGTATGACAACAACGTTCAGAAAAAGTTTCAAGTTGATTGATTCATTTCTCTGACCTGTATGCCGCGTACATAATTACAAAAAAAAAAAAAAAAAACATAAAAACGAAGCCCATTTTTTTCAGGGTGTGAAATGGAAAGCTTCGCTACGCTCATCTAATAATGATGTCGACAACATGATAGGATCACATTCAGATCAAAAACATAATAGCAAAACATAAACATTACTAATACAACTTCAATACGATAGAACAGACAGTATCACTTCAGCTTGTGCACCTCATGATTATAATTACAAATGATACAGAGAGAATAATGAAGTTGAAAAAGGATTTATTGATGATATTGTTTGTTTAACGACCCCACAAACAGCTAGGTTATACGGGGTACGAATGAGCATATGATTATGAAATTATGAGGTGATGATAAGTGAAAGGACGTTTACAAAAACCCATGCTTATGCGGGACTCGAACCCACGCCCAACGGTGACCACAGATCTGAAGCGATGCCTCAGCTGACCGAGCTACCGAGGGTGGCTTTGAAAAAGGACCATTGGTGAGATGTTGGACGTATGTATTTAGGTTTTAGAATAATTTTCTTTTCTTGATCGAGTAGAACTTTTTTATAATCAATTTTAAACAAGCTGAGTGATTTAGTGGATTTGAGTTTGGTGGGTAAATTACTCCATATCCTGGGTCCAGTTATTGAGAGAGAAGAAGTTGTAATTGAATTATGGTGGTTGCATACTAAATTATTAGGTTTGCGAGTGTTGTAACTGTGAATGTCTTAAGTGAGTGTCAGCTTATTGTAAAGGTGACATGGTGATTTTGTGAGCAATAATTTATGTACAAAAATGTCCATGTGAAAAGTACGCTGATTTGCCATATATTAAGCCAATCAAGCTTAATAAGATGTGGGGAGATTTGGTCTTTGATTGATATATTGAGAATGAACCTTACACAAGCATTTTGAACTTTTTGAATTTCATACTCTAAAGTCTAAATCTTTATTTAAGCCTGTATAAGCACAGTCGCAATATAGATACTATCTACAGTATCTATTATATTATCTTTAGATGAGCGTAGCGAAGCTTTCCATTTCACACCCTGAGAAAAAATGGGCTTCGTTTTTATGTGTTTTTTTTTTTTTGTAATTATGTACGTGGTATACAGGTCAGAGAAATGAATGAATCAACTTGAAACTTTTTCTGAACGTTGGTGTCATACCAGAATAGGTTGGGATTGTTATTCAGAGGAATCAGTTGGAAGGTTTTTCTGGAAAATAATCGGAAAGTTTGGAAAATCCTCATGAGAATAACCCGGAGGAAAAATACTTGAAAAACAAGAATTTTTCAAAAGCTCTCAAATTCTCACAGAATATGAAAAATACTATTATACATCTTTTCAGAAATTTTTACAACAATCGAATGAGAAATAATGAAGAAAACGCAATAAACGTGTACATTTTATTGAATATTTGGATCAATTGGTTTTGCAAAGTGTTTATGCGACAGGTTGCAGGTTACTATAAATATCAACAAGTTGCAGGTGAGGTTTTTAAACGTTTGAAGTAAGTCAAGGTTTGTAGATTTAAATTGAGCTGACAAGTTATTTTTCATTCTAGATTGCCATACTTCCAAGCTCATCTCAAAACGCGCATCCCGCGTTTTCCTAGTATATTACTATCTATTATATTGTATAATACAGATAGATACTATCTGATCTTCCAATAGGTAGAAGGACCGACTAATTGGGATTAAGATTAAGCCCTTGTTTGCGTGAGAATTCATTCAAGATGGATATCGAGGTATTAACATCCACGACTGTTCGGCACTGAATCAGTAACTGCATGTCATCAGCGTACTGATTCAAATTTCAATTAGCACTATTTGATTAAGCTGGGTATATCATGCATGTATAAATTGAATATATATATATATATATATATATATATATATATATATATATATATATATATATATATATATATATATATATATCATATATATATATATATATATATATATATATATATATATATATATATATATATATATATATATATATTATATATATATATATATATATATGTATATATATATATATATATATATATGATTCGATATTATGCTTATGGATGAATCTGGTCGTTTTATAATGAAGGAACAATTCAACACAATCCATAATTATTATACTATGTATATTAATTATATTATATTGAATATTATATATACATTATATTATATTGAGTTATTCAATATAATATAATTTATATACATAGTGGGGGTGTCGGCGGGTACCCGGCTGCCCGGGTCGGGTGCGGGTACATCACTACCCGACTCCAATATTCCTTACCCGGGTACCCGCCTCTTTTTACAACGCGAGCTTTTGTCCTTCATTTTCACTGACCTATAACTTCTGAACAAAGCGCGCTTGTGTGGGGGGAAAAACGAAAGAATTTAGGTCTCCTCTACTCCTCTCTATATAACTAGACGTTATAGATATCATCTGTTATCATCAACTGACCTTATGATGAGAGACGAATAAACCTTCCCCCCCCTACCCCCCTCTGGCACTCGTAGCAACCACAGTTCTAACACTTCTGCATACCGCTTAAACACATGGCCCTTTGTTCACAAAAAAGAGAGGCATGCCACATTCACTCAAGTCGACCCAACCAATGTGTTTGGGTAGATTATGTTGTGCTGAGAGGGTCAGTGAAGTGATATGAGCATACTGCTTTTGGTAAGTAAAAGCTAAAGATGGTAAATAAGACGATAAAATACATTTAAATGAAAAGTAGATGAGCATAGTTGAGATTTAAAAAAAATTGATTACCTGGGTAATGCTGACGGGTACCCGATTCCAAAAATTGCTACCCGCCGACATCCCTAATACATAGTATATGTATTGTGTTGAATTGTTCCTTTATTATAAAACGTCTGGATTTATCTATAAGAATAATATCATCCCACATTATGAGTCGTTCAAGCATGAGAGATAATGTATGTATATATATATATATATATATATATATATATATATATATATATATATATATATATATATATATATATATATATATATATATATATATTATATATATATTATAATAATATATATAATAATATCAAGTATTCTGAGGGCGAATAAAAATATCTACATTTAATTCACCACACTACTTGATATTATATTATATATATATATATATATATATATATATATATATATATATATATATATATATATATATATATATATATATATATATATATATATATATATATATGTGCTTACGTAGGTTCTCGTGGCCGATGGTAGTTGGTAGTAATATTTCTGCGGTAATGCCACTATGTTGAAACTCTTCGTGTCGACGTTTCGGCAGAATTTGCTCCGCCATCTTCAGGACTCGGTCGGTGGTCAGCACCAATATATGACATATAAGAGCTTTGTAAGAATCAATTGCTATGAATATTCACAAAGAACATCTTGTTTGGTTTTAAAATCAATAAAGAAGAAGCAGACAGAACAACAGAATGATTATTTCATTATATATATATATATATATATATATATATATATATATATATATATATATATATATATATATATATATATATATATATATAATGAAATAATCATTCTGTTGTTCTGTCTGCTTCTTCTTTATTGATTTTAAAACCAAGCAAGATGTTCTTTGTGAATATTCATAGCAATTGATTCTTACAAAGCTCTTATATGTCATATATTTATATAATTATACTGTCATTCTATGTTGTTTTTTTCATATTACATTCATGACCTGACATATTGTGCATTATTGTATTGATCTATTTTGGGCACTTGCTATATGCACCATCGACGCACCATCGACGAAACATCGACGCACCATCGACGCACCATCGACGAAACATCGACGAACAACAAACAATCGACGAAACAACATCAGGTCGTTAACAGAACAGATGGTCCTTCCACATGTTTTATTTCACACAAATGAAAATACTCTTTATATTTCTCCATGACACCTTCTTACCTTTGACCTTCAACCTTCAACCTCCAACCTGAAACACATCCACAGAAACCAAATATGAAATTAATACCAATTAAAATATGTTGAATAATCTCTCTATTTAATTATTTGAAAACCATTGTTGGTAAGTTATGAATAAATCACATTTCTTAATCACAGTAATATTCACCGATCGACCGTCTCCCAAATCTAATAACACCAACGATCGGTTATCCCTCGTTAATCACCATCAAATTTCTCAATTCTCATTTTACTTCTGTGATTAATCTCACTCAATTTGTAATTCTTTTTCGGACTTCCATTTAATAGCATGCTTTAAAACAAATACACAATGATTGATGTATGTTTTTTTTTCTTCTGACCTGAACCGATCTTTTCATACTTATTACTACCTATCAAATATCATGTTAATGACACCAGCTATTGGTAACTATTGTGTAACGAACGGTAAGACATCTGCTACTTGACGAGTATACTGACGAATCGACACACCCGCTGTCAATGCTAATCAGTACTGAAGACGGTCGCTCGAGACTTCATCTAGAGTCCAAGACAATGCGTGTAATTGTAATTGCCTCTGGTATTAACAGGAAGGTTATTTAATAGTTTACTCAATTAGGAGTGATCACTGATGATGTTGTGTTTTCATATGTGTTTGTGTGTGGATTAGACACATGTGTGTATGTTATTTAATTATCTGTCATTATTTATAATTGGATATTGTTAGGAAGTAATTGTTAGATTAGATAGAACAAGGTTTATAGAGTTCAGTTGTGAACACGTGGTGAGATATGACCTTGAGGGAGGGTGGGGGGGGAACTAGTACATTTTCTACTACGGGTCACAAAAAATAATAATAAACTGCTAATGTTTCTATGTTTCATTTTCAGAATAAGAAAAAAAATAAGGTACAGATAATTAGTAGATATAGGAGATATTTTTATCCCCAGAACAAATTTTAGAATTGTTCATCATCCTTAAATTAGTTACAATAATACGTATTGTTGTTTAAATGAGTTATATTATTGGCAATTATTTTTGGGGTGGTAAGATCGCCCTTGTGGTACCCCCTCCGAACGATCCTGCCTTTCATCCTAAGCCTTAATTGGGAAACAATAATAATGTATCACGTGAAATAGAAATTGAATTAGGCTTCGACTGTTTATTTTATAATATTGTAATAGAATTTAATATATTTAATAAGACTTGGAAGAATATAATCATACGAGAATCGAAGAGAAAGAAAATGAAGACGAATGAAAAGAATTGAAGATACCATTTCTCTGCTCCAACATAATGACAAATAAATAATCTCGAGAACACAAATCTCGGCTCATTAGGCCCAAGCCATGTAGAGGTGTGAATAAAAATATTATAAATGAAAACAAAATAATAAGTAAAATATCAATTGCTTACAATATTATTAATTATAATCACTTGATTTTTATTTATTTTATTTATTTATTTATTTGTCAATTCAAGATTATACAGAAAAGTTCACAATATTCCACAAAGCCTGTAAACAGGCTTATCTGTGGTTTGCATTATAATTATAACACATGAAAAACATAACTGATACAAAATAATTACAGGTATAGTGATGGCGTGTTTAGTTTTGTGAATTATACGAGTTTCAATGATATTATAATGTGCCAATATAACAATACATATATGAGTTTTTTTCCATTCTCCTCATTATTATAATTTCAAAATATATAAAAATTTCCATTCGACATTACTTAAACAGTTGGTGCACTGCGTAATATATATCTATTGACACAGGTGGATGATTGTAAACTGAGTGTAAATGTGTAATTTTGATGCATTTTTATAGGAAAATGTAAAAATGTCTTGCATATATATGAGGACGTCTTCTAAGAGACTAGTCAATCAAGAAAACAGTCAAGAAACAGCATCACTATGGCGTCTAACATTGTATTTGTCGTCGTCTTAGCACTTTGCTCAACACAGGTGAGAGTTTATCATAATACAGTTGAAATCACACCTTTTTTTGGATGAGCGAAGCAAAAACTCAATTTCACCGTAAAAAATATCTTTTGTTAGTTATTGTGTTTTTTTGTTCGCGCTCCACAGGCCAAACGAAAGTACAGATTCAGTTGAAACTTGGCAAACACAATTGTCAAACATATTACAAGAGTCATGCATTTAATCCGATTCTGTGTAGTTTTGAGGCGCAATCGGTTGCACCACTTCTGAGAAAAACCATCTCGAAGTTTTTGAAAAAAACTAATAAGAATAAGCCAGAGGAGAAAATTCGGAAAAATTATTGCCTTGAAATAAATTCAGTTTTTCACGGATTGTTATCATAATAATGATACACATTATTCAGAATTTGGATAAGAATCGGATCAGCCATTTTGATGAAAAAAATTATATAATTCAATTGTTTTTTACATCAATCAAAGCATTTGAGAAACCTACTTTATCGGGAATTTAAGCAACAAGTGACACCAATCAATTTGAAATGATTAGGATGAGTGATGAATAAAACAGGAAGGCAGTGACATAACTGTTTGGAACTCAAGGTGCACATATAGCTTTCCACTACATTTACCATGAATATGCCTATATCACTCACCCAACAACGCATATTGCGTTTTCCTAGTTCACTGATACATTCTACAAACATACAGTAGTTTATACATTTGAACAATCAAGTTGAATCTATTCATCTGATGAAAAAAGAATGGAAAAATTAAAATGACGACAATTTCGCGCAAGGGGATTATATGAACAATATGATCCTAAAACGTCAGCAATGCAAAATACGGAATTAATAAGCATGTCACAAAGTGCTTAGAGTGGAGGATATAAAGGAGGAAAATTTTGTAGAAAATACACTTTGAAAAATTAAATTAAATGAGGAATCGATTTGTAACAAAGAACAAGATATATTTTTCTTTATTTCACGATTCACTTATACCTACATGAAAATTACATTGTATTTTTCTTCATATATATATATATATATATATATATATATATATATATATATATATATATATATATATATATATATATATATATATATATATATATATATATATATATATATATATAGGGCCTATGCCACAAATGAGCCTGAATCAGGCTTCGTGAATAATAATTTCTGTGAACAATTGACTGTGTATACATATTTTGAGAAATAAATAGAATTCGAACTAAAAAAGTCATTGTTATTATATCTTTGTATGCACAGAAGAATAATTGACTCCAGGACGTAATACTGATAGCAGCAATCACTGATTGAATATCACTGATTGGTGGATAGGATTGGATTGCAATGGATTGGAATAAGACAGTGAATTAGTATTGGCACGTTAACGAAAACTTGTAAGAAATTTGAACATAATTTGATCAAGATCCAGGAAATGGTTCTTGAAGACTTGATCCCCGAAATATAATCTGTAACAACAAATAATATCATATTAAATGCAAGAGTTTGGGCAATTTGAAAAAGGTGTCTAGCGGTTTTGTCTGGGTAAGGCCACTTCTGGCCCGAGAGCTGAGCCTTGAGGAACGGCGTGCTCCAAGTATGTAGCCTGTTTGTGTACCCGCAGGGTCTTCACGCATTACCCGCGAGCTCGCCCCTGGACCCGCTGTTTGCCTTGGCAAGTGGCGGACTGGACATGGCAGGCCAGGCAGTCAACACTGGCTTGGGGGCTGCACAGAGCGGACTTAACATGGTGCAAGACCGACTTGACACGATCAACAACATGGCTCAAGCTGCCATTAGTGCTGCCATTCCTACCCCTGCTGCCACTCCTGCAACTGCTGCCACTCCTGCAACTGCTGCCACTGCTGCTACTCCTGCCACCCCTGCAACTGCTGCCACTCCAGCAACTGCTGCCACTGCTGCTACCCCGGCCACTGCTGCAACTGCTGCCACTGCTGCTACCCCGGCTACTGCTGCCACTCCTGCAACTGCTGCCACTCCTGCAACTGCTGCCACTGCTGCTACTCCGGCCACTGCTGCCACTGATGCCACCGCTGCTACTCCTGCCACTCCTGCAACTGCTGCCACTCCAGCAACTGCTGCCACTCCAGCAACTGCTGCCACTCCTGCAACTGCTGCTACTCCGGCCACTGATGCCACTCCGGCAACTGCTGCCACTCCAGCAACTGCTGCTACTCCTGCAACTGCTGCTACTCCTGCAACTGCTGCCACCCCAGCAACTGCTGCCACTCCAGCAACTGCTGCCACCCCAGCAACTGCTGCCACCCCAGCAACTGCTGCCACCCCAGCAACTGCTGCCACCCCAGCAACTGCTGCCACCCCAGCAACTGCTGCCACCCCAGCAACTGCTGCCACCCCAGCAACTGCTGCCACCCCAGCAACTGCTGCCACCCCAGCAACTGCTGCCACCCCAGCAACTGCTGCCACTCCTGCAACAGCTGCCACTCCGGCAACTGCAGCCACTCCTGCAACTGCTGCCACCGCTGCAACTGCTGCCACCGCTGCAACTGCTGCCACCGCTGCAACTGCTGCCACCGCTGCAACTGCAGCCACCGCTGCAACTGCTGCCACCGCTGCAACTGCTGCCACCGCTGCAACTCGTGCTCCCACGAGTTCATTGAACAACGTGCAGAATAGCGTCAATAATCTTGTTGATAGTAACACTAAAGCCGTCAGTGGTCTCGTGAACAGCCTCTTCTCAGCTGGTGCGCAGATCCCGAAAGCTGGCGTCAGCTTCGCTCTAGCGCCGTTCAGGTTGTTCGGTTAATATGTTGCGCCAAGATAAACTTACAGTTGCTATAGATACTGATTACTGGTTAAAATACGTCTCTTCATAGACATAACTGACATCAGTTCATAATTTGATAATTAAGTGTAAACCATACCCTCCTCACATGTACTTAATATTGAATAAAAACATAGCTAAATAATACATGTTGATATTATTGTGTGGAAACATATGATAATTCTTTTCTACTTTTACTTTCTTTCTTCTCCTTTCCCTTACAGCAATGCTGACACCTTGTCAGATACCAAGTATTATGCACGTAGAAATAAAATAAAAATTGTCCTCTCTTCAGATTTTCTTGATCGAGTCTACAAATTATAATAGTCACGGTAATAATGTTTTCAACAAAAGAGAAGGCAAAATTAATTTGAAACATACCTAACTAAACAAGATTTATATCACAGTACAAATAATGATGTAGAATACGAGAACAACTGTATTTCTCACTATGGTTACTAACACGGATATAGCGTTTTACTACTATTATGAATAATATAATGGAAACTTTTAAAGGTTGAAAGGGCTGTTTAAAGAACCAACTTGCTTCAAATTTCGCGGCAATAGCACAGCCTTTTTCTGCTTATATAACTAACCGCTGTCAAGGGAAGGCAGTGGCTTGACCTCGAAACGGTAAGCTCTTTGCACGAAACTGTCAGTCCTGTTAACTACCTCTTTGCTGTCAGTGATTATACTTCTAAGAACTGTCAGATATTGAAATTTCATATTAGATTAGTCTGAGAACTTTTGGAAATGGCAGGCCAACTTCCTCCGTGTCCAGCATCCTTACGTGCCGTTCAACATTACTTGAAAACTGCAAGTGATTATGATCAACGCGATCCTGTAGTCAGCTATTGGTGTAAGTTTGAGGTTATGTTTGCCTATTTACTGATGTCTCAAGTAATAAATATGGGCCCACGCCCTACTATTTCTCTAGGGACCTAGATGCCATAGGAATACTAAATATTGACCTGCACAAATTCACAATTGACCCGCTCCTTATACCTGGGTCTAGTCAAGTAGACCTAGGCCTAGGCCTAGTATGTATTTTATTAAATTTTTCGAAGCATAGAGTTTATAACTTGATAAACTCAATGGCCTCTAGGTCTAGGCCCTACAGCCATTAAGTATATAGTGTTTATATACTTAATGCTACAGCTATAAATATGCAAAACAGATGAATATCAAGCTTCGTTTACTGACTCGCGTTGAACGACGAGCAAAACGCGTGTTGCTTCCTCAATTATTGTTTTCTGTCTCGTTAAAAGTACCACCCACTGAACGTCAGTTAATTCAAGATGAATGCTATTGAAGCTAAATTAACAGTAGATCCAGTCCAAAAATATCAGCATATATATTATATTACCTCGTGATCCAGTCTTCATAACCAAAATCCAAAGAGATAAAAAGAGATTCTAGAATACATCCAATCTTCACCAAAATCGTGTAAAATTCACAGCACTGATGGTTAAACAGGGTGCATTGTGAGACAGTGACGCGAGCAACCGAGCGAAAATGTTGGACCAAGTTCAATATGGAAGCAACACGCGAAGGCCTACGCGCTGTGTTGCTTGTCATGAGCTATGAGCGCTGTGATTGGTGCCGCTCATCGCGTGTCGCGTCAAACGCAAGTCAGTAAAAGAAGCTTCACATTACACATGTTTTCAAGTCATTAGGTCCACAAAATCATGGTAAAGTTCACAACACATGTATAATAAAACAGTGAAATTTGACGATGATTTTTACAGGTCGGCTATATGCTTTACAAACAGCCCTCAAGATTGACCGTAGTAGTCTTGAAGCCAAGAAATTGTTAGGGGCTTTGATGGATTGGCTGGAGAAAGAGAAGAAAAAGTTGGCTGATAACGAATCAGTCAGCAACGATATCGCTGCTCAAGCTTATATTGAAAATGCTGCTCTAAAACTGTTTTACTTTGCTGATGGTCAGGACCGAGCTGCAAACTTCGGAAAGTGAGTATCGCCGTAGGAGACTGAATTGCTATAGAATCCTTACTGTACTTACTTGATGAAAAATCCTACAGAACTTTGATCTTTGAAGTAATGTCCAAACTTCTTCAAATAATCAAACTAACTCCAAGCTTGTATTTTAGAGACGTTGTTAAAGCGTTCTATACGTGTGGAATGTTATTCGACGTTCTCCAGTCATTCGGTGAACTGTCGGAAGAGATTGAACAGAACAGGAAGTACGCCAAGTGGAAAGCCGCTTATATCCACAAGTGTTTGAAGAGTGGGGAGCGGCCAGTGCCTGGACCAATCAGGGATGAGAACGACGAGTTGGAAGACGAGGGGGCAGCGGGAGGATACCAGCCTCAACAGCCAGGATTCAGTGGAGGCCCTTCTGGAGGTGAGGGTACAAAGGAAATGCGATATTAAAAAGTGAATAGGTATTTAGATAAATGAAAGTTGATACTGGTGGGTAATTTGTATTTGTTTTCTGGAAAACACTGGAAAAATGCATCAATTGAGTTGAACGCTTGTGGGCCACCATGTTTCCTACTAACCAGTATTGACTATCTTTAACTTTCAATCTGCACAATCTGAATTTTATGATGATTTGTTGAATTGAAGGGGATTAAACTACTCTTACTACTACTCTTTCTGGTCTCTTACTAGACCAAAAACATCTAGGTTTCAATAATATTTTCTACATGAGATGTTTGTGTTGACTGTATGTAGAGTATACATCAAAATAGCACGTTCATTGCTATATTATTATTAATATATTTTATGTAACATTCCTGACCTGCCATATATAGTGCATTTACCTGATTTTTGTATTTTTACATTAGTCAGAAATTGTAACGATCTACTTGGAATAATAAATTAATGCAATTGAAAATGTTCTATAGGCCCAACATTGATGAGTTGAACCATTTCACCAGGAAATGAGATGAAATACAGTGATCTTCTTGTGTTGGTAAATATCTTATCAACTTGTTCACAACTTGATTTTATTTCTAGATTTCAATCTACCAAACGTGCCGTCAGCCGGTGGCGGGTTCAATTTTCCCGACCCCCCTTCCAATTTTCCCCCACCCCCTTCCAATTTCCCCCCACCAGCAAACGCAAACTTCCCTCCTCCGTCCAACTTCCCCAACGCTTCTGATAATTTTCCCGGTGATTTCCCTCCAGCCAACCAGTTTGCCCCGTCTCCGCATTCGAACCCGTACAATCCGCCCACGACTCCCAATACTCAGCCGAACCAGTCGTTCCCGTCTGTCGTCAACCCGGCTGCAGATACCTACACGCCTCCAGCAGGTAAGGCAACATTTACAAAAGAAAAAATATATAAAGTAATGCAAATTTAACAAATTGACTTGTATTCATAACTGCGTGGAGACTGCAAGACAGTGCATAATATGTTGAGAGCGCATGTAAGTCGATTAGGTTGAATATCATTTTTTTAATGATAACTTTTGAACAATATGAAATATCAAAATTCTAATATTTCTGAGAGAACCACAGATAATTTTCATACCCTCAAAATGATGTGCAATAAAATTATTAACCATGGACTCCAACATTGTCACATGTTTACTGTAGCCAAAGATGTGTTTTTATCTGTACAACTGTGAAAATTATGCAATATAAGTTGATTATTTTCTACTCATACCGTCGTAAAAGTGTCAGAAATATCTGTGCTCTCCTTGCATTAGAATTTTGATATCTCATACCGTTCAAAAGTTATCACGAAAAAACTGATATTCCGCTAAATCACCTTATGCGCTTGTAAACTTGAATAGAGACAGTGTGAGAAATCCGTTTATTTGGCAGCTGGACATGCATTCATGAAGACCATAGAGATCCAGCGTGCCACTCAATAAAATCATACAATAGGCCCAGTAAGAGAGACAACTTGGAAATAATACATAGAAAATTGAAATAATTTAACAAATTTAACAATCGAGAATGAAAAGAAATTAAATTAAATGAAGTTGATGGTTAAAAAGATAGATAGTGTTGACCAAGGTATATAATAATTAATGAAGGTAGATGTTGAAATTTAAAAGCTGAATGAAAACAAAATTTCTTAGTTTTCCTCGTAATTACAGTGAAACCTCTATCCATCGTTTTTCAAGGGACCAGGAAAATGAAACCACCCGTGCAGGAAAACAATCCATCCAGGAAAATTTAACATTGATTATATAGAAGTGGGGTGAGAAAAAAAAAATGATACAAGCAGGAAAACGATGCATATAGGTTTCACTGTATCTCACTTGACTGAGTGTGAATGAGATATTGCAGCGCATGACCTGATCTACTTGGTCGTGCGACAGGTGGCGTGAAGTTGACCGCAGACCAGATGACGAAGGCACAGAAGTACTGCAAGTGGGCGGGCAGCGCGCTCAGCTACGACGACGTACCCACCGCCATCTCGAACATGAAGAAGGCGCTGAAATTGATGGAGACGGGCGTCGACAGTTAGGCAGTCACTCGATACGCGGTGACGAACAGTAAAGGACGGTACCGGTACTGAGTATGATTATCTTGAACTAGACGGTACGGTAAGGTTTCGATCGGTATTTAGCTCGAGATTTACGCTGTGAACACCAAGAGAAATTGCTTGATTTGTTCGGACGACAATTCTGTTAGCTGAAAGGCATAAAATGCATCACTTTCTTTCAATTCCATCACTTGAATAGTTTGTGCAAAATGAATATTTAAATAATTATAAATCCGCTAAAGCGATTTATAAATTACATTACGGTAAAATGGGCATTCTGAAGAAAAAAAACGTAACATAGGCTAATATGAAATTTAAATAACATTTTGATGCACTTTATTTGTGAGTTGAGAATTTTTTTTTTCTCATCAGAAACCGTACTTGAAGTGCTCCAAATGATTTACCACGTTTTGTACCACTTTTAATTAGGGTAGCCATGCGATGCAATCTTTATAATCAATTATAAACAATAAGGTTCATCATATAAGATTGATAATATCATCAATCAATTAGAAATGAATCATCAAACTGCCGTTTTGCTTTTTAAAATGAAAATCATGATCTAGTCTACGCCTAAAATGAATTACCGTGCTCTCGATAAAACAATCTCACCTCAACTCGATGAGTGCTAATAAATAAAGCACAGCCTTACTAACAGCCTTAGCAAATAACTTACTCCATGAGCTGTTTACAACTTATTCAAGAATAATTATAAAATATTCAGCATAATTTTATTGCTAGTTCACCTTTAGCATAGATTATCCCTTAGGCCTACATGTCTAGGCCTAACCCTTACTGTCACCACATGCTGTCACATAGGAATAGTTTCAACTGTTATAAACCACCACCAATAGATCTACAGAAGCTTGAATATCACATATATATATATATATAGCCCATGTGCTGTAGTGTTATTGAACATAATTTCAAATTAATAATTGTCAATAATCAAATTGATTCAACAACAAGTTACCGGTGAATATTGACACATTGCATGTCTGAATCCTGCCAAAAGCTTCTCATTTTGTTTATACCATGAGTCATGCAAATTTGTTCATATATTATATTTTCTTATCATAGATCCTATATGTACTCGGTTTATTTCTTGGTTAGAGGTTAGAGTTAGTCTGCTTGATACAATTTTATTATACCGTAGAAAGATACCGTGTTCAATGTAAGTTATTATCTTAGACAAAAGATATACTACCAAGTCATGTTATGCAATCTTAAAATGAAACTGACCCCCACTACTTTCTTTTCAATCCGCCTTACCTGTAACACGGACCGCTAGAGAGCGCTACAGGCGTGCTGGAATGTGCTGCTGCCGAGCAGTCACCACGGCTGTTCCTTCGGTGTCGAGCGAAGGTACTAATTACAGACGTAGGCAAGGGGAGTGGAGGTGTGCACGGGAATGTATTCTTGTTCAGTCTCAAGAGTGAACTGTCTTGGTAGTATATCTTTCGTCTATGTCATTACGATTTGCATGTCGAAATAATGTAAATAATACTAAATATTTGTTTGAGAATTTGTACTGGTATTGAAAGAGTCGAGAAACGACCTGTCGTGTAAAACTGGAAACCGTGCTGTGCGGGATGCTGAGTTGTGGCAATCGTTTCCAACGGCGTAAACAATTGGCCGTAGTTTGCCAGCCTCTAGGAGGAACAGTCGTTATTCTTCGACACGATGTCATCGTTGAGAGAATTCTCCGAAGTCGATTACGTCTCGTAGGTCACTGTTTTTCCGCCAGGCTCATTTCGGAGCCAAGATTTATTATTTAAACTCTTGCAATTGCAGATAAATGCGCGGTGGCAAGTTCCCTAACTACTCCTATCCGACCACCTCCCTAACCCTCTGACAAAATAACTTTAACCTAATTTCATCCCCTTCAAAAACACTTCTACAAAGCCCATTCCAATCCCTACCTTTCGTATTCAAGAAAGAGAATTTACTCACATTCAGCATCCCGTAGAGCACAAGTTTTCAATGTTGGTATTATCAATACTTGATAAGAAATTGTTATTATTAAATTTAAAAAAATAACATCAATGTCCTTATTGGTTTATATTATGACTTGTACATACTTTGTAGGCCTAAATGAACTAAATATTGTACGTACGTTGATTATGAATTAATAATATTATGACGCTGGTCTCAAGCCTAACTGTGAAATGGACTTGAAATTACATTTTCTTTCATAATTACAATAAAATTTCAATTTCCTTACCTGAGTTCGTTATTTTTTATCCATAATGGGCAATGACAACTTGTATACTTCTCTTTATGAGATATCATGGTAGTCTACCAACCACATAATTGGTAAAAAATAAAAATGAATCATTAATTTTGAAGAAACTTGCCACAGTTTCAAACATTTGAAAGATGTAGTTGTGTTTGTAATCCAAGATGTCGTGCTGGGAAATCATTGTCCCGCAAAACACCACAGCTGTGGTGATAGTTTTGTTCGAGTTGGTAGACGACCTACAATTCTCGGATACAGAATATCATTATCATTATATCTGCTTGCAATTATGCCATGGTTTATAGCAGTGGTGCACAACAACCCACCACACCAATCCATCGTAGCACGCTGACAAAATGGAACAAACAGACTCAATATTTCTAGTTTCCTTCAATTTTTTGTCAGTTATCAGTTATAAAATTATTTCATTTGGAAATGCATAGCTGTATTGTTTTAAAAACTGATGTTTTTACGTGTTTTCCTTCACTTTCACCTGAAAATGGCGGGTTAAACATAGAACAATTCGGCTTTACTTAAGAGACTAGCTTTTCAATTGAATTTCGATAAATTTAGTAGGCCTACGTAATGTAACGTGGAGAGAACCAGAGTATTTGGTATGTTCCTTTTCATTTTAATTCTGAAATTATACGTCAAGCTTTGGGAGAAAATGTATATTATTCTCCAGGACACTTGTATTCAGTCTGTGGCAATGGAAAATGAATAAATTGGCCGTACTGATAAAAAGGTTGCGCATCACTGGTGTATAGCTACATGGTCATTGCTTTACTGATAATTGCATTGTTATCAACTTCAATTAAGCTGGCCTTCCATGAACGCGGTATTCACGTAGGGAACTCGCAAAGCGTTTTTTTTTTAGCCGCCATGTTAAAAAATCAACCAATCAGTGACGAGAGCGGCGCGTAATCTGGATGTTGAGCTCGGTCCAACTTTTCGCGTTCCGCTTAGCGAAACCACCGGAAGTAGTTACTTTCCAGCGATCGATTATAGGGTGCGTCTACTACATCCGACGAGCTCTTTTGACAGTTGGAGTACGACATCGGCACGGTTTTTAACCCTATATGGACGTTTGCCATGGAATTGTTTGTGGAGGAAATACGAAAATATCTGTGTTTGTACTGCACCGTGGATAAAGAGTTTGAAAAGAGGCCTCATCTCATCTCGGCAACGGTCAGTCGTGTGATCAGTTGCACGCCAAACCGGGCTGAATCGAAGCTTGGAAAAACTCCCGGTAGAATTTTCTGCAGCTAGATCAGTTCAGTTATTTATTTATTTACAGTTTGTGAAATCAATTACATGTGATAAAGTTCTTATTTCTAATAGGCCTAATGTATTAATTTGTAAAAAATCATCTTTTTCCAACGTCGCCTTCGGTGATTTTACAGTTTTGAGAAGCAGTTTGTATTCAAGTTCTTTGCTTTCATTCCATTCTCTAATTCTGTAAGCCACCCTCGGTAGCTCGGTCAGCTGAGGCACCGCTTCAGAAACTGAAGTCACCGTTGGGCGTGGGTTCGAGTCCCGCATAAGGCATGGGTTTTTTGTAAACGTCCTTTCACTTATCATCACTTCATAATTTCATTATCATCTGCTCATTCGTACCCCCGTATAACGTAGCTGTTGGTGGGGTCGTTAAGCAAACAATAATCAATAATCAATCTAATTCTGTAATGAGAATTTTCCAACGTTTCTAGCAGCTTCTTTGACTTTAATTTTGAATTCACAGTCAGCTCCACCGAGATAATCTGGTAGATAGCAGAACAAAAGTTTGCTAGACGGAATCGGTAGCGAAAGCGAAGCGACAACATTCGCGTTCATGGAAAGACAGCTTTAGTGTGATATTACACACTACAGCTGTATGCCATTTGGTTTGAGGATTTTCAAGTAAAGGAGTGAAAGTAAATGTAAAAATGCTGTGCAGGTAAAAACAGCCATTTTATTTCAATATTTTATACATGTGTGAGTATGTCGCAAAAATTCACAGTTTCGTTATAATGAGAACAAAAAGAAAAATGTACACATCTAAATTCAAAATAAATATACAAGTTTTAAACCATAACACGTTTACAAAAACTAAATGGTTTTAGTTTTACAGATATATATATATTTATTTACATAAAGTTGTAGTATGTACCAAACAAGCTAATGTTATATAGCCTATGTCACAAACCAAATCATTAAATTATACATCTAATTTTTTTTTATTAGTCACTTTCAGATACTGTTATCTAAACAATCCAAACGAACAATAAAGTATCTTGAAACTGCAAAAACAAATCAATGATAAAGAATTGAAGATGAAAATTCTTCGAAAAAACAAGTTCAAACTTTGTGCAATCCCTACATTAATTGTACAATTACCTTAATCTACGCTTAGCTGGAGTTCTTCAACTAGCTTTAAAACTGGTAAACCCGATTTTAATTGGAAGTAAAACTTGACGTTTGAAACATAGCTTCATTGACACATAACTGGAAGGATAACAAGGTGGATGCTAAAATACATGCATACTTGAGCTTCTTCTTTTCCAAGCAATAATACGGTAAACCACATTTATTACGGTATCGAAGATTCAATAAAATATCTAGGCCTAGAGCCGTGAGTATTTATAGTACGTCTGAAATATACATTCAGGTAAAATATCGTTGAAAAGTCCAAGAATCCAATGATAACACAACTTTTAAATTACGTTTCATCGACAACGAGAATAATAAACTCTTACTTCTAATTAACAAGTAAAGACATTTTTATTATTGTTAAAAAATGTACGAAATATCACTAGGGTTCTAAATCGTGTTTAAAATATTGGTGAAATATCAACATTTTGTATTTTTTAATTTGTGCATGGCAGACCTACCACCCTACTTGAAATGTTTCAATTACTAGATACATGTGAGCAAATTGATTGGACAACAGAATAGAAACACTTGATAATCTATTAAGACTAAAGTATCGGTACACTTGTGTGATTTTGTGACGTTTCGAGTTTTTAAGAGGCTTGAGTAAGTTTTTGTACGTATATATACAGTGTAATTAATAATAATTATAACTAGAAACTTACGTCCGCTCATATTTGTTTTGTTTGGGAAACGATCGAACAAATACAACTGTAACGTCCATTATTGCTGATGGTGAACTGACACCGTAATGGCATACACGACAGATATACCAAGTATCACTTATCAGTTATCAGATCGTCTATGTTAGTGGTTTTTTTTTTTTTTCACGTTGTGTCCATCTCATGCTACGAGTTATAAATTATGTCTCGTCGGTGAGGATTAGGCCAAACTTTAAAACCATTGAAGTGAATTGAGCAGGAAAATGGAGATATATTGTGGTTTCAGTTCAAAGAAATAGGTTTGCAAAATTTCCTCGGTGTTCTAATTTTTCGAAAAGCTTTTCCCACTTATTTTCAAACCAACATTTTAAAAAAATATTCAATTTTGAGAAAGAATAGGATATATCGACATTGTAGATTTCCTTTAAAATCTGCTTCATCATCAGGCTGTATTTTGTTGAAATCTGAAATACAAGCTGTTTCTGAAGTGTCGTGACCATTTTCAAGATTGTGTTTACTCGGCTCACTCAGTTTTGCTTCTTTTCGCCGTTGGCAACGATAGCGGCGGACGCTTCTTCGGCCTCCTTCCTTCTCAGCTGCCAGTCAATCACCAGACGTCCCGTCAACATGAAGAAGAAAACCTGACGCAAACAATTGCAACGCGGTTTCAATCGACATTGACTTACTTGTGTATTATGATAACTGATCACCATGTTCATTGCTTCAAATAATCAATAAATAGGGCATGATATGTATATACCAAGATGTTGGGTCTGTGGATAGTGATGAATCATGTGAACATAGGATTGCTTATTCTAAGAAATAGCAATATAGAAATAGATAATCTTGTACTCATTTCAAGCAAGATACAGTTTGAATACAGGTTCATTGCATTTTACATATAAGTATATAAATAATTAAATATTCTATTTAAATGTTAGGGCCTACTCTTTTTTTTTAATCAATTTATATTAGCTTCTAAAGGAATAATTACTCATTCATAATAACCCACCACAACCAACATCACAGTACTAGTAATTGATTCTAAAATGGAACCCCACACTGAAGATGTAGACAGTAAAACCTCTATGCACCGTTCCTAGATCTATCGTTTTCCTGCTTGTATCATTCATACTCTCTCACCCCACTCCCATATAATCAATGTTGCATTTTTCTGGTCTCTCCAAAAACTATGGATAGAGGTTTCACTGTACCAGTATTTTTATTTAAATTCCAAACTGCCTATTCTGTATAATTTGGTGATGTTGTAATCACATCCAAAAGTCAAAGCCAAACAAAATAGGCCTTGATAACAATTTTTGTACCAATATTGAATGTTTTTGTTTTGGCACAAATTAATGACAAGTTGCTTGGTTAAATCGGACGTAGAATTTACTGGCGTTGAAAAAGTACTTCGGTGTGGTGTTCAAGGTTACCTATTAGCAGATCGTGGAATAGACCGTAAAATGTGCACTAGATCAGAATGTTGTACAGGCTGTGTAAAATATCAGGTTAATGAAGCAGTGATGACGCTAGCACGGTGTAGGCGCTGGGGGGGAGGCAGGGGTTATCGAGGTCGTCTGTCGGCAATCTATCGCATCCGATAACGTTTTCAATTATTAAGAGGCTTGTTAGTAATGCAATTGCAATTGCTAAATGAGCGTAGCAAAGACTTCCACTTCACTCGACAACAAAAATCAGGCTCTGCTTTTATAGGTTTTTTTTTTGGGGGGGGGGGGGGGGTAATTCTATTTGCCAGGTCAGGCAAAGTAATCAATCAACTTGAAACTTGACTTTGGGATTGGTTTTGAGTGAAATCGGTTGGACAGTTATTTCGGGAGCAATTTACACTATAGAAAATCCTTATAAGAATAGCGGTGGGTAGAATTTCAAGATTTCGTTTTCATTCGTTTGGCATTACATTTTTACAGAATGTTTATATTGTTCTAGTACATATTTCAATTTGTATCAAGTTTAAAGAAATTTGGATTGCTTGTTCTCAAGAGAACATACTATTGCATTGAAAAAATGACATATTGAGATTGAAATTTGTCAATGAATATCTACAGACTGCAAGACCAGGCCTATGAAACATCAAATAATTTTTTTTCTCAGAAACAGCTGGTTCGATTTGAATAAAATTTGTCTAATGTGTATTTCTCATGTGTTTTCATTCACGTAATGAGAATTTGAATTATACAAGAGAGATTTTATTTTTAGAATTTTCGTGCCCAGCCCAATCTTTCGGGATTTTTAGAAACTTCAAACCTGTGACCTGTGTAGTGCTTACAAACAAACACACAGACAAAGCTCGGTGAGAGTAGCATAGAAGTCTTTGCTATCGCAAAAGCAACAATTTTCGAGTACATTCTATGGAAATATCTCGCTCATTTTTTTGCATTTTCCTAGTCCTAGTTTTTAGATACAGTATATAGTATAGGGAGCATGTAAAATTGTGTACAAATTCGTTTCAAGTCATTGCGATCTTGTACAACTAATTGATATTGCATGTTTTACTTATTTACGCATGAATACTGCAATACCGTTCAAACATTCATTATGCAATTTGATGGTCGCTATTCTGCAGTTGTAACTGGTTCTTGTTGCTCATTTTTTCAGCATTTGACATCACAATAAGTAGAATGCCACACTTGTGATGCCTTTATAGGAAACACTCTAGCTTCTTCCCCATGTCGCAATACAAAGTACTAGCGTCATCCCTAGAAGAAAGTGGCCTAATAGTATACTGTTAGTATCAACGTTACAAAATAAGTTTCATTCTAATTTTTTTAAAATTCAACGTAGAACCAAAACATTACCAATACGATAAGTAATAAGTACAGGCCTTACAAAATGATATACAGAAATGTCTAATGAAGGAAAGAAAGTGCATTACATCTAGCCAGTGTCTTGTAAGATGAAGATATTGTCAAGCTTTTTACTATTGTAATCCCAAAAAGACGTGGAGCAAAGTAGAAAAGTATTGTACAGCCATTTTTCAGTTGGATTGAAAGATGTTGTGTCTGCCACAGTTATGATGATCATTATTCTTCACTTTAATCAGTCTCGGAATGAGCATTTGTCATTTACACATCTTAACATTTTGTCTAATGATAAGTGCGCAATCATAGGCATCGGCGCACACTGAGTTCGAAGTTCTACATTGAAGCCAATAAATGAATGGGAACTTTAAGAAGAAAAGTTAATGTTTCCTCAATACTGCCAAAATATATACACTGTTTATATTTGTATCCACTAAAGAAGAAGATTGCCTCAATAATGATTGAATAATTGTAAATACTTATAGTAATTATAGTAATTATTGCAATTATAGTAATTATTGCAATTATAGTAAACACTAACTGGAATGTCGTGCATGTAACTTTTTTAGAAGATGTTTTTTTTCTCATTGTAGATATTGTAATTATTGTAGATATCAAAATACCACAGTTATGATGATAGCGATCATCTATCAGTGCCTGTTGTCACAAGCCAAATGGTAGGAAAGAGCGTGTAAGTACGGACTTGTGACCATCCGAATGTTTAGCCGGGAACTATCGACTCGAAATGTTGGTTGACATATTAAAAAAAAAAAAATGCTCTCCTGGTCATAAACTGTCACTAAACGCTTTTATATATGATATATATATATATATATATATATATATATATATATATATATATATATATATATATATATATATATATATATATATATATATATATATATATATATATATATATATATATATATATATATATATATATATATATATATATATATATATATATATATATATATATATATATATATATATATATATATATATATATATATATATATATATATATATATATATATATATATATATATATATATATATATATATATATATATATATATATATATATATATATATATATATATATATATATATATATATATATATATATATATATATATATATATATATATATATATATATATATATATATATATATATATATATATATATATATATATATATATATATATATATATATATATATATATATATATATATATATATATATATATATATATATATATATATATATATATATATATATATATATATATATATATATATATATATATATATATATATATATATATATATATATATATATATATATATATATATATATATATATATATATATATATATATATATATATATATATATATATATATATATATATATATATATATATATATATATATATATATATATATATATATATATATATATATATATATATATATATATATATATATATATATATATATATATATATATATATATATATATATATATATATATATATATATATATATATATATATATATATATATATATATATATATATATATATATATATATATATATATATATATATATATATATATATATATATATATATATATATATATATATATATATATATATATATATATATATATATATATATATATATATATATATATATATATATATATATATATATATATATATATATATATATATATATATATATATATATATATATATATATATATATATATATATATATATATATATATATATATATATATATAGGCCTATATATATATATATATATATATATATATATATATATATATATATATATATATATATATATATATATATATATATATATATATATATATATATATATATATATATATATATATATATATATATATATATATATATATATATATATATATATATATATATATATATATATATATATATATATATATATATATATATATATATACATATATATATATATATATATATATATATATATATATATATATATATGTAGGCCTATATACATTATTTTTTTTCAGATAGCTCCGGCAGGATTCAAACTCGGCAATCTTAGCATTGCAGGCAGACGTCTTATCCAAAGCCCCACAAGGAAAAATGCCAAAAATATCCATTGAATGTGCAATTTTTTTGTTTCGGCTGGAGGTGGGGTTTGTGTTCGTTTGGGTGCCCTCGTGATTACACTTCGGGCCTCTTATAGGGCCCCCTACTGCTTGACTTGTGATACAACAGTTCCACCCACTTCATCCTTCTACCATTCCTCTTTCTTACATACCAGTACTCCTTTTGTGGATACAATTATAGCTGTTTTCTCACGACTTTTCAAGGTCACAATAAGTGTAAGCAAGATGGTAGCCAATGACATGCAAATCAGTTGAACAATCGACCGACATATAAGCCCTCTAGATCTTCCGCGACACTGAATAGAACAACGTAATAAACTGGAGTACTACTTGAAGTATAATAGGCCAGTGTACCTTGTCCCTATCCTTGTCCTTGAATATTGAAAAAAAACAGATACAAATTAGACAACTTTCAACCATGTGAACTGTCCATATATTACGGATTATTTCAAGCTGGTTTTGTATAGTTCAAAGCGTTGTATATAGCGGATTTCAAGCTGGTTTTGTATAGTTCAAAGCGTTGTATATAGCGGTGCATTGTAACTGAAAGGATGCAGGTTGATAAAAGCTCCTTATGTTCTTTACAATAAAGATTGCGTCACAGAAAATATAATTTTAAAATTTCAAAGTATTTTTCAATAGTGTTCCAGAGTGATATACAACAATGATAGTTATGTAATTAGATAGATTAATTAGATAGATAGATTGTAATTTGTGTCATATGGATTTTTTTTTAAATAACCTTTTCCATTTTTTTTTCTCTTTTTTTTTAAATATCTTATATTTTTTCTCTTCTTTTTCTAAATACGTAATCAATTACAATATTGAATTTTCTAGACTATAGCCCAATATTATTATTAATTTTTGTATCAAACACTTCATTATATTGTCTTTTTGCTCTCTTCAACGATCCGTTATTTTCATTTTAATATAATATATTATTCTGCATCTAATGGGCAACCTTTTGTAAGGCAGAGTCTTTATTTCTCACTAATGGAGAATTCATATAACACTGTAATTGGTGTGATTATCTGGTGTGAGGGCGACCTGGCAGCTACGTGGCAACAAAAGTAAATGGTTGTCTCGATTGCATTCGTTTGGCTGGGTATTTTCTAGCAACACTTCAGCCTGTCACCAGATACATCACAATGAAACTTCCCCTCTCCGCCCCTCGACCGCTCGCCCCCACTCCTCCAGCCCTCTACTCAACGTGAATGACTCTGCGACTTGAATCCCACCACTTCTCTGCCACCAGTTACACCATAACCTATCGGCAGCGATCATGATTTTCTTCGATCGAGGCAATCTTCTGAACCGTTCTACAAAACAGAACTGATGCTAGTGCCATTGAACATTATCGTTGTGAAAATATCGTAGAGACATTTTCATTCAATGGCAACTTCGATTGCAGTAGGGATAGACTTATTATAGCGATTCATAAAAATCACTAATTGTATGTCACTTATTTGAAATAAGAAAACTCTTACTGCCAACATCCAAGAATGATGTAAGATTCAAACCTTGAGGGAGATAGTGTACCGAACTTTGGACTTCACAATGTGTAAGCACTGTTAAACATGTTCGAAAAATCTTAGGAATTTGCAATTTTACTGTATGTTTTTTTAAGATAAAACCCTTATGTATTTCAGATTTCTAATAATGGGAATTATTTTATCCTAGGTTTAGTTGGTTACGTATTATGCTAGAATTTTCCCTGGTGGCAGATTCGTTTTGATGCAATTGTATTGGTAACTATTGGTAACTGAATTAATAAATAAGATCAGATAATTGTAAGAACCAGACTAGACCTAAAAATAGAATAGATATCACGTAATATATGGACGGTCCGTTGAAGAAAATCCATGCATATATTGATGACTGACATAGCATCACGATACAGTACACCAATAAGTAAACGATGGCGGACACTCACCAACGCCGGCGCAATTCGTTCAAACTTGTCGTTGACTTGCCAATGAGAGTAAACTGCTAACGTCATCATGATCAGCAGTGTGATGTTAGCACCTTGTTTCACGGCGTCTGGAAAACAACATTAAATGTTGGTGTTTACTACGATAATCAGGAAGTTTATGTATTGTATGTTATAGCTGTTAGTCGTAAAAGTGCAACATATATAAATAGATTTTGAGTTGAGCAATCAATGTTTGACTTTGTTCTATTTATACTTGTTGCATGAATTTGTATTGCAGTTGTTCACTTATAGTATGCAACAACGAACATATAAACAATACAAAGCACGTAACAATGATAACCATCAACTAAAAATCAATTATTCCAATTAAATTTGGATGAAAACTGATTTTTTGAAAAATAAATACTGGTAGTACAGAGGAACAGAGGTACAATATGTCAGCATTTGCATGACATGTTTTGTAAAATAAATTGTACACTAATTCACAGTAGGGCCTATTTCATTATTCAGGTTGTATCTTTTTTTCCTTCAGTGACGAAGAAAAGTGGTTACAGACAGCGCAGTCTTGGCATCAAAGTTACTCACGGTATTTTTAATTCAAAATAATATTCACTGAACTATTTATATTTGGTGACAAGACCACCTCAAAGTACTATAACAACCAATGGGTGCTGCTTTTAAACGGTCTTATTAATTCATCCTTTGCCTTCATTTGGAAACAATGATTGTACGTTGACATTTCGTTGTTAATAAAAATTGAAAATTATTCAGGTGTGTTTCCCTGCTTATCTCATGGAACGTGACAGTTACTTTCGATAGAGTCTCTCAAAAGCATATGTTTTAATTGAATCAAAAGATTTCAATATCTTACGTATTTTTAATATGATTTCAATTGAAATGTTGACTTTTTGAATAGGCCTATCTGAATTCTGTATTATGAAATCTCTTGAACATAATATCATTCCTTTTATGTACATTGAAACTAAATATAAAACACATGCAAATTTGCTCGTATTACAATACTGATATCTATGGCCCTATAATAATATATTATAAATTGAATTAGAAAAAATATTTTGAATAATCAGTCACTTACGTATCGGTATGAAAGCCATTGCAAGACCGCAGATGATTTCCAAACAACCAACAACTCTCCGATACCATTTCGACGGTAGCTTGAATTCAAGCGTTTCAGCTAACGGGAATACTTTGGCATACTTCACATAGTCCTTTCGCTAGAAACGGAATATTTCGGGCACAATTAATGATTTTTTTAGTTAGGAATAATATGAGGGGGGGGGGGGGCATTCTATGTGGGATGTGTGATACATATGTATGAACTGTAGAGCTTAAAACTAGTAGGAAGTGCATAGATGAAGCCAACACGCTTGGTGGCACGGGATGTGCGGGGTGCTAAAGGTGTTACTAGCCTGACTGGGAGAGTAGACGGAGTCATGATAGAGCGGTAGTCATAAAGGGGGCTAGATTAGATATTGGTAAATTCTCCTCCTTGAATGGGACAAGTAGGGACTGGAATGGGCTTAGTAGAAGTGTTTTTGAAGGGGATGAAATTAGGTTGAAGTTATTCCGTCAGAGGGGTAGGGAGATGGTGGGATAGGGGTAGTTAGGGAACTTGCCACCGCGTATTTATGTGCAGTTGCAAGAGTTTAAATAATAATAATAATTCCATAGTAAATGTATAGATTGACATACCACGCCATTTTGGGGGGAGGGGATCTGAAACTCCAAGTTGGTTTCTTTCAATTTTTTTAAAGTATAAGCGTTAAAGGTATATTTTTTTAGTATATGAGCTCCGTTTCGCCTGCCGGCAGTATATGCGAGGTTTACACACCAACGTGACCCATCTAACCTAAACCACTGTCCACCTTTAGCATCAACTTAAAGTGAGTGAAAAACATATTAAATCAAATAAAATACAAAATGTCCAAACTACACACCATAGATATAAACAAGATCTATCAGAAAACATCAAACAAAAATCGACCATGGTACGTTAATCTACAAAATTACCTTTTTTGGTAGGCCTACATGTTATCCGAATAATGGAGCTCCGAGTCAGACCAAATAGATGACTTCATTCATTGATTGTTATGACTGATGTGACACTTCTACTGAGAAATAAACTCTATGATAATCAGCATACATCTCCACGTCTTTACATGTGACTTACACCCACTTCTTTGTATTTAGTATCCTTTGAGAATCAAAATGAAATGTTGTTGTGCGGTGACCGCTGTGTACAACACTATACCAGTCTTCTGCCTTTCTATCTCCATGTCATGAGGTATTTCCCCTCCGGTCCGACTCCTGTCGGCCTCGCTCACTCTCATTGCTGCTCATGCTACGTTTTGCAGGTAACATAGTCTATATATATATCAAAATGTCTATGGTGTGAACATTTAAATGTGTACATAAAATTGTGTGTTTAAATTTCATTCTTTTATTTATAATTGTTATCAAATTGGTAGTCTGAGAGTTTATTTCTGTACTGACTGATTTTTACGTGGAAAATAGTCTAAATTTAAATTTAATACGGTATCATATTTAATACCAGTGGCACATACCGTACCGTATTTATGAAATTTCTTCATTCATAAAAATAGTCATCTCATTGCTCAATTAATTACAGTTTGGCATGAAAATGTTTATTTCTCTGAGAATTTTATTTGAAAACTCGAAAGTCGTAGAATTAACCACACATTTATCACAGAATAGTGTATTTAGCTCTGTAAAAATAAACTAAATCATGAAGAAAGAACAGATCTCAACTGACAATTCTATAAATAATCCTAACTCTGTGCTTGAATTATATGCGACTAGTGTCAACAGATCATTGGTTAAGGTTACCTATTTTTACATTTTTAATTGTAGGCTAAGTGTCGAATGTTAGGAATTGAAAAACAATTACAAACATTCAGTGGCAAGGTCTGGGCTGATTATATAAAAAGACATTCTTTGCCAAATCTTCATTGGCATCGGTTTTTTACATTTGATGCTAGCTTTTAGACAAGGCATAATGCCAAAACCCTAAATAACCGTAATGTGCCAAAATAAAATACAGATATTTACAACACCCACAATCGCTGTATAATGTAACAATATTATTGTCTTAAATGTCACCTATTAATCATTCGCGCGCAGCTTTTCCTGTATCTAGGCGAGAAGCACTACGGGCGTGTATAAGTTGTAGCCTTATTTACAGGGGTAATACAAATATTGATGTTTTTCAGGGGTACGCAGTAAGTTGAGGGAAATCTAAAGAGGAGAAAATACGTACCAAATCTTTATGTAGATCTTTGCTGATTATTGAAGTTACTTTCATTATCCCGACAAATACAAAAAAGATACCAAGCAACACGGATAAACTTTTCAACACAATCGACCCCATGTTGGATTTTAGAAGTGGCGATAAATTTGAATGACCGGTTTACTTTTTTCTCATTTTACAGTTATTAGAATCATTTATTGGTCCTTGTGCTGAAAAAAATATTGCATTATATTTTAATTGAATCGAAGGATCTGTCGTATTGAATATTTCATTGTAATAAACCAAGAAGAATAACAAATAATACTCGGAAACAAAGTACCGCTACGTCTAGTTCATTTAGATGCTTGGCAAGTAGGTAGCGCTCTTTTGCTCATCATTACGCCAACCACCGCTTTCAGGAACTCACTCAAGTAACTCGGCGAAACTACATTACAGAAATAACTGTGATTAATTACGTATTAATACCGTAAAACGGTGACAAGTAGTGTATTATTGTAATAAGTAGTTATCAAAAGACGAGCAAAATGGTTGTGAAAGTGTATGTATCAGGTATTTCGGGAAACAAAGAGGTATGTATTTCAAAAGTCGATGTTTTTAAGGAGGGGCCCTAATAAGTGCATATTCTTAAATCCAACGCTAATAACTAGAGAAAAAGTAGTGGCAATTCATAAAAAATGTTAATTAGGTGGCATTGAACTCTTGTTATGCTCCGATGAATGCGTTTTAACCAGACTTTGGCCAAGTGTCAAACTTGACTGGTCTTATCTTATTTTTCATGCTGGGTCTGGCCCACTCCTACTCATAGATTATACTCACTTCCTCTTTGTTGTGATAAGCACTGAGCTGTCATAGCAGCTGTAGTGATGGGTCTAGGCCATTGTCTAGGCCTATGACTAATACTACAAACTCTAGATAGGCTTAAATAGCCCTAGGCCTACCCAGGCCCTAGATACTAATGTGTTTGGGCTCCAGACCTCTAGTTTTTGGGTCTGGGGTATTGCGATGACCTAATATGCACGTTTTCTCGTTGGTAATTCAAATACTAATCCAATGCAAATTGTTATCGAGAATTTCTCATTCAATATCAATTAGGGTAGTTCAGGTAATAGTAGGCCTAAGGCGCACCGATCTGTTTTAGGGAGAAATATGTAGGCCTAGGGCTAAAGGTAGCTAGGGCTACACAATATTTTCTTAACATTTACCTCCTTATTTGTTCATAATGACTTGTTTTTGTGCGGTTTCCACTCAATTACTGTCTTATTTCACTACCGGTAATTTAATTGATGACTTCCAAATCTTTCACTGAGGCTACCATGTTTCTACCGACAGGTTTCAGTATTGCCAACTCTTCACGTAATTGTAACAAAATAATGGTCAGGGATTAATAGATAAGGTTTGTTTCGAATGGACAACGAGATGGTAATTTTACGGCAAAACCTTACCCTACTCAACCCTAACCATCACCACCATCGGTCCATTTGACACAAACGATATGTACTAACCCATGAGTTATGCCTAGGCTCAGTGAAGAGTTGGCACTATTGAAATCTGAGAAACCTGGCAGGCTTGATAGAAGTAATGTCGACTTGCGGTCAATAAATTCAGTGAAATTGGACGGGAAGAAGAGAGGAAACCTAATAAAACTAGTAATTACTAATTACAAATAATTAGAGAGTTTAAAGTAAGTTAGTACCATAATATTGCAACTATCTGACATATCTGCACAAAATAGACAGCTGCGTGGCATACTATATAATACCAACCTTGGTTCAATTAGGGCCTCGGGTGCGCCTGTTGCATTTGAATTTAGTTTATGCCAGTCACATTTCTCCATTAGGCCTACTGATGTGTTGCTATGAAGCTGAAATACATTGTTGAATTAACTCAATCGGCTTGCCAGCAATGTACAAAAAATGAATTGCCTGTAAAATGATCATTCCCCACATTGCACTTCGTTTTGCGTTAAACATAGCTTGTCATGTTTTCATAAGCCACTTGACGGTCGTGGACGCACATAAGCGTCCAGGCGCTGTTTCACTGACCGCTTATCGACGCATATAACCGTTCACACGCCTAAGGAGATGGAGTGAGAAATTGGTACCTGCCTATTGATATTTTCTCGTTGATGGAATATGTACACGTATCGAAAAATAATATTATAATACAGTCAGCTCTCATTTTAGAACCTTGTTCTAAGCTTTCCCTCCTTATAGGTACCGGTAGGCCTATAGACCTGCGTGATTACTCTTAATGTTCTGACTTTTATCATACTGTAACGTACACAGTTACCGATAATAAAACAATGGTGATATCGGCAAATTCATTGTTTTATAGGCCTCTGCCTATATCAAGTACAATTATAGCCTCTTTGCATCGTTCCCGGATCCATCGTTTTCTTGCTTGTGTCATTCATTTTTTCTTACCCTAACTACCATACAATCAATGTTAAATTTTCCTGGATGGATCGTTTTCCTGCATGGGTAGTTTTATTATCTTTGTCCCTTGAAAAACGATGGATAGAGGTTTCGCTGTAGGCCTATAATAAAACCATTTGTTTCTGCTTTAAATGTTATAAATGGCCGTCTGAACACAAGTGGGCTCTGTATCTGTGCGGTGTAACCTGAAAATAACCCGGCCCGAGAGGTAGGGTACCGGTAGTGACTTCGTAACCTGTCTGTCAATTGGTTAAGAACCGTACTGATCCTATCAAGTTCCAGTATACCGTTTGTTCATGTATTCGTTCCTCATCCCGAACGACAGGTGAAGAAACGTCAACAGCGAGTGTCGATGATCCTAGAAAGCAAGCACATTGACTTCGTAACAGTCGACATTACCGAACCAGGAAAAGAAGAAGAGAAAGAATTCATGCAACAAAAGAGTAATGCTAAAGATGCCAAACATCCTCTACCGCCACAAATGTTCAACGATGAGGAATATTGCGGGGTAAGTACCTGTACTAACCTATGTAATACAAGTAGCCTACTGTAAAGTCTGTGGTGTGGTATGCCCTAACAACATTTATTAATCACAGTGGGCCTGCTTGCAAAAATAATTACACAATAATTGATTATTTTCAACAGAAAGTATACATGTCGACCATAACTAATTTCATGATCTTGATAGAGCTCCTTCTGCTAAATGGCAAACTTTGAATCATATGTATCAAGGAGGCTTAAAACAGTCCATGTTGATTTTTTTCTTGTCAACTTATAGGTCTATTCAACACGAAAAGTAACAATGCACTTCTAAGAATGTGCTTCTAAATCTCAATATGGCCGACGAATGGTTACAAAAGTGCAGTCAACAATGTAATATTCCAATCAATGTCATTGTTGAAAATATGCGCGCTCTTCATTTTGTGACTTTTCTCTAGTTCCACTTTTTCACACTAACAGCGTAGGCCTACCTGCAACTTTTTCTGGCAGATATCAATGTGATACTCTAATAATGATAAGCCTTCAGGCACTATTTTAATTGCAAGCCTAATTACATTGTTCATTATTGGTACAAAGTCATTTCTAAAAATCAAATTGACAAGCTGAAATGATTACAGAGTTATATTTAATGATTTTTTTTCAAATAAAAGTAGAACAAGTATAGGCCTTACCTTTGTGATTTTCAAATATTGTGCCGCACTGATGGAATTCAGATTTAATAGCAGAATCATAGCTTCATAAATAAATAATACTGACACTGACAACATTTGATTAGTTTACTCAAAAATGTAGTTTTGGCATAGCCTATTTAGGATTATTAGAATTTATCTGAAATTTACTCATGTAGTTTAACTAAAATGATACGTAATTAATTTAACCAATTCAAATATAACCTAAGAATGATTATCAGCTCTGATAAGAAAAAACTGATATCCCCCACTCCTTTCCCTCGTTTCACCACCTTGCGTACTGACCTACTGTATACGTTATTCAAGTTTTTCTAGTCATACCCCAAATAGCCTAGCTCTTGCCCGTGCCATTGAATATCACTCTAGAAAACGCGTTATGTGTTGCCGCGTTGATGTACGAGCTGGAGCATATCAACTTAACTTTGGATTAGTTATATATATATATATATCCACCTTGTGATCCAAACCATTATGTCACTGCCATCCTATTTTCTCATTTATGTCTATGATAATAAAGAAGGCTTTGTTTTAATCGTTTCGAATTGATTGGTGACAACCTGTTGCTTGGATTGAATTGGTTTCTTGATAGCTTTGAGTGATTTAAAAACAATTAGTTTATATATTTTTCTACATCGAAACGGCGCATCTGATTTGACTGAAAGTTCGAAATACTGTTTAGGCCTATAATTATTGAAATTCCCTGAGAATTTGAATTCTCTCGAAGGAAACATTTTTTACGGATTTTTTCCTCTGGGTTATTCTCATGGGATTTTTGAAAACTTTGAAATAAGTTTTCTCAGAAGTGGTTCGACCGATTGCGCCTCAAAACTATACAGTATCGAATTAGATACTTGGACACTTGTGTATGCCAAGTTTCAACTGATTTTGAACTTTTGTTTGATCTGTGGAGCGTGAACAAAAAGAAACGAGCACTTTTTTTCGAATATTGTGAAATTAAGTCTTCGCTTTGCTCATCCAATTATTAACAGCATAAAAACCTCTTCATTTCTCACACAGGACTACGATGAATTTGACCTTGCAAACGAAATGGACGAACTGGAGAAGTTCTTGAAAGTAGCGCCTGCCGTTTCCAAAGCTGATCTAATTCTGAATAAAACCGAGGACAAACTCGGAGGCGGCGATACCGTCATCGACGCCACTCCTCTCAACGGACAGGTCAACGGAAACACGTCGAGTAGGGAGGTACGTTTGAAACCACATTGTTATCTTCTTTCTGTATTTCCCATCGCACACAGCACGTTGTGGCCGAGTATCAACCTTGCTAACAGGTGACCAGTGGATGAGTTGGTTAACCCTGATCTGCTAAGGAGACTGATATGATTTCAAAACATTGTTAGACCACTGCCCAACTTTTTTAATAATTATTGTTTTCGACATAAGTCCTAACAAGTCATAACTCATTCATAAGTCATAAGTCATAAATCCATTATATAATGGATTAGGATTTAGTCTGTTCAGCTATTCTACCAGACCTAACAATTTACCAATTCATTCTGTAGCGTAGACTATACAGGTAAATGAGTACTGACATTTCTCATTCTTTCCCTTAGATTTCTTTATTTCATGTCTCAAAGGAGATTTAATATCTACATATTTCATAAATATCTCGTGTAAGGCCAATAATAAGTTGAAAAATAATAACATCCCCAACCCCACAATTTGTGAACCACTAATCTAGCTGTATTTCTAATATTTAGTATTAAAAAATTATATCATCTTGACAACTAGTTGTATACTAAACTTTAAATATAAATATATATAAATATAAAAATAGATATAAAATTTTTTTTTTTTTAAATATTTAAATATAAAAATAAATCTGTGTTGATTTTATAAAGACCACTTTCAGCATTCTGTTTGAACTACCAGTAATGTTTGTTTACCAATACCATACAACATGGTATCTAGTGTCCAATACAAACATCCCACATATTTATCCAAGTTCAAAGAGAATACTCAGTTGTTCAGTATTACCGGTAATATAGGCTTTGCTATACTTTCTAGTTTAATACTCTTTGATCCAACTAATTATCTAATTTCACTTGTTCTTCTTAGGCCTGAGCATATGTAGAAAGGAAAGCCTTTGTGTTTGAAGGGAGTAAAATATTTCTTAGCTTTTCTATTATTCATAATGTTGCTTCTAGTTTAATGGATATAAATTAATATTGAATACAAAAATAGTTGCACCTTAACTCTGTTCACCTGTTAGTTTGTGTGCAGTCACAGGTGGCTGAGCAAGAGTAATTAACTTCATATTAATTACCAACTTGAGAATAATTAAGTAGGCATGTTAAAAACTAGTTTAATACTTGATATGTTACGCTTATCGATATTTCGAAAGACATCGGTTGTTAAAATTTAAAGCCAAAGTGTTCAGGAAAAAACTATCGTAGATTGTAATACACTGTTTGTATCCAATTTGATAAACTTTTAACTTGGACCTCTGCACTAATTTACTAGTTGAAAGCCGACAGTACCGATCAATACCTTTCACGAGCGGGTCTTGTCCGCGCAATTAACCATCGGATCGAGCTTTGTGTGATTTAGCAAATAGCAAACAATGTGTAGAATAATATATAACTGTGGATAGTATTAAATTCACGAGTCGTTGTTTGTAGCATTCTGCAGAAAAAGAACCAGAAGTACCGGCATCGGAAGAAAGAAGAGTAGAAAGCATGGAAGAAGATGTCGCGGAAAGAACGGAAGAGCCGGAAGTTGAAGAGGAAGAAGAGGAGGAAGAAGAAGAGGGAGCTTCCGAACAGTAAACCTCTTTGATACTAACAACTAACACGGCCGGTAACGGAAACATTTGTTTTAATTATAGGCCTACTTGAAGGATTTTGTCATAATGTCAAACTGTACTTGTTATTATGTCTATGATTTTGAACCTGATCGAAGATTAATTTGGGGGAAAAAGCCATAATATTTTTAATATCAATATATATTTTTATTTGGCCTAAGAACTCGAATTCTATAAGATGTATGCTCGAAACAAAGCAATCTGAGTTGTGTGTTATATTTATAATATTTTAGCCATATACATGCCCCTAAACTGCCACTCCCCCCCTCCCCCCCTCAATTAAAGCTCCAGAATTTCTGGATCAGACCCAGATCTGACAGCAACAAGTGAAAATGACGATCCAAGGGGCTTATGTCGAGAGTTCTAGCATAGGCAATGTTGTCGTATGTCAGTGTCCTTACCGAGCGTTATCATCCTCAGTTCATACCGTCGTAATTTAATCGCATGAACACAAGTCCCCTATGGACCCGATTTAACAGAGAACATATTTCATAAATTTTTGAATTAGGCTCTTTTATGGTGTTTATGGTTTCTCAATTTATCTCAGTCAATATATATTTTTATTTTAAAAATGTCTTGTGTTGTACACTTTACATCAAAATATATTACTTTTACCATACATTTACATACATAGGTTACATATATTTCTATAAATTGTCCACTGCAACCATAGATGCATGACTATAATTTCAAAAGTCTGACTGCTGAAGAGTTACGTAAATTTCCTATTCATGCACTTCTAATACCAGAATATCGGTAGCCCTAAATATAATTTAAATGGTAAAAAGGTGAATGGTTACAGTACTGTACTAAAGACATGAAAACAATAAATATAATGTTATAAGTACCATACTTCTTTCAATGAAAATAATTGATTATCTTTATACTGCTCAAATTGAATGCAAAATATTATTTATTTTAAAAATAGAATTAGGTATCATTTCTGTTTATGTGCTTGCTTTTGTGTATGACCTGTTTTTAGGTTGGTCAGACTGTCATCAACTTATCGTTCATTTCATTTTGAAAATCGTACGTTTAATTCTTCCTCTTGTTATTTCAAATATTATCAAGCGATGTGTCGCTAATTGCAAATATGACGTCAAGTCTAATAAGTAGTTGATCATTTCATTAATGCATTGAATCATTATGAATCATAGATATGCATCGATGTCGCTTGAATATAATGTTGAATGCAGTGTTTACCAAAATTCCCCAATGTTTAAATCTTGTAATAGCAAATTTATCCATGACACGAAAAATAATGTTTTCGAGCACACTTCGTCGTATTTAGCGTAATATTTATGTGTCGTGAAGAAAAAATCTAAATAGACCTATATCATATTTCTGCTATTCATTTTCCTACAAAAATTAATTTCAAGTATTATTTGAAGAGGCTTTGGTTTTAAGTTAAGTTTATTTTGTATCGGTATCACAATAAAATATCAAATATGTATACCTACCTATGAATTATAATTCTATAGTATGAACATCATGTTTGTAAATAAACCAAATCAGTAAAATTATGAAGATTAAATTCATTTTACATTACTTGTCATTTGTTTCATTTAATAATAGTTCATAAACAATTTCCATCAGTTTAAAGAATATCAATTTGTGATGGATGATATGAGAGGTGATAATACAGACAACTACCTGCACAAGTGATGTGCTCGTCTTATGAGATGCAATGAGATCGAAACATGTCGTGAGTTTTAGTCTATTACAGTATTATTAATGTTTCTGTGATTTCCACCTGGTGGTTATTTCGTCCGTGGAAAAGGTACAGTAAAACCCCTATGCGCTGTTCCCGTATCCATCGTTTTCCTGCTTGTATCATTCATTTTTTCTTGCCCCACTCCCATATAATCAATGTTAAATTTTCCTACATGGATGGTTTTATTTTCCTGGCCCCTTGAAAAACAATGGATAGAGGTTTTACTGCAGTGGAAAACTTGAGTTTATTGGCATACAGTAGAACCTCGTTAATCAGTTTCTTGTTTATACATTCATTATATTTATAAGTTTTATTTTTTGATCCCACTCATATGCTTCCCATGTTGAATACATGGTTCCTTTCAAGTTTTTCACGTTAAACATTTTTTCAGTCTGGTCCCCTGAAAAACGTACTAAAGAGGTCCCACAGTATCACTTGTTTCTCTTACTCTGTATCATCTGTCATTCATCTCTCGGGTCAAAAAGTGATATTCTCTAAATGTAACCCTACTTTCCAAAAATTCCCATCAGTTGAAGGTTGATGATATAAGTTTACTTGTATCTACAAGATATGAAGTTGATCTATCAACTACGGTAAGTAATTGTAAGAACTTGGATAATTGTTGAGAAACATGCTGAAATTCAACGGTCAACACTTTTGTAAGCGTTTCTAATCGTAAATCTTGTTCTGGAAAATCATCGACCTTCAACGTACCGCATCCATGGAAATCTACTAATATCACACCGATATTTGTTTTTGTTGTATTGTTGAACTAGGCATTAAAAGCTGCAGATACGTTGTAAGATGAGCGATGCCGATACATCTATATGAAGTATAATCGGGAACTCTACACACCTTGACTCTATAATGTAGTATACAGTGAAACCTCTATGCATCGTTTCTCAAGGGACCAGTAAAATAAAACCATCTATGCAGGAAAACGATCCATCCAGGAAAATTTAACATTGGTTATATGGGAGTGGGGTAAGAAAAAATGAATGATACAAGCAGGAAAACGATAGATCTGAGAACGATGCATAGAGGTTTCACGTACTCCAAACTCGATAAATATTGAATCTTGAAAGCCGTGAATCTCAGCAATGGTTCTGCCACGATGTAGTGATACCAATTAGTCAATTACCAACCCATTTTTGTATAATACAGTATAAAGAAAATTACCCAACTCCGGTCTTAAAAGTGATATATTTTCAGAGTCAGTTTCCGAGTCCAGGGTCCCGATTGCCTGTAGCGCAACTATCGATTTTATATCGAACTACATAAAACAATGCTCTATAATCTTATACACAGCTCAGTAGAATCATAATGTTAGCAGTTGCATTTGTTTTTTATGAAAATGATGAGATTTTGTAAGTTCAACAATGCCACCGGTACCGTAGCCACTCTTATCTACATCTACTTCACAAGGGAATCCACTGCATCGTGACAGGCAATCAGGACTTTTGGCTCTGAACTGACTGAAAGAAACCACAAATGCCTTCCATGTTATTAGTACTTATCTATAGGAGTTAGAGCACCTTCTTTATATTATGATAAGATAGGTTGGTATCACTATATTGTGGTTCTGCTATTATTTCCATCTATGTAGGCATATTTGCTCAATAAAAAATATTCATTAGATTATTTCCTCCGAAACGGCTGGTTCGAATTGCATACAAAATTGTAATAATGTGTAGGCCTATCATTATTGAGTTCACATTCATGGAAAATTTGAATTGTTTTAGATAGATTTATATTTATCAAAATGAAATGTTTTGATAAAACGGCCACGACTGCTCAGCAGATGAATAGTAGTAATACCTACAGCTTGATATTTACCAGAATATGATTTCATCTAAATTCATGGTCACAGATTAATAATATTTCAAAAAATACAGTACAAAGAATATTTCAATACAGTGAAACCTCAATGCATCGTTCCCGGATCTATCGTTTTCCTGGATGTATCATTCATTTTTTCTAGCCCCACTCCCATATAATCAATGTTAAATTTTCCTTCATGGATAGTTTTCCTAATGGATGGTTATACTTTCCTGGTCCCTTGAGAAACGATGGATAGAGGTTTCACTGTACATCATTTAATTCAACATTTTGAATATTTTATATTCAAATACTGTATGCATTTGTGATTAATATTGAATAAATCCAAAGGTGATCAAGCCAAAGGCAATCTTAAGGAGTTTTAGAAACTTTCAGATGATGTTTCTCAAAAATGAATGGTTTGACTGATTCAACCCAAAAACTGTAAGTTCCAAGTTGGATGAGTCTGTATGTACAGAAAAAGTTTCATGTCAATCTGTCAAACTGTGCGACCTGTTCAGTGGGTACAAACAAACAACAACAAAAACACGGACATAGCTCTATTAGTATGGAATGGACGTCTTTGCTATCGCTCATCCCAAGATCCATTGAGGGTTGCGTTTGTTTGCGGCCGGGAGATGGTGCCTTCACTTACCTTGAAAACGCGTACCGTACAGTGAGGTCTTTTCTGTGTTTTTTTTTTAATAACATCGAAACTTGATACAAAATCATTGTTTCCCAATTAAGGCTATGGATGAAAGATAGGATCGTTTGGACGGGGCACCACAAGGGCGATCTTACCACCCCATTTTGATTATTTAAAACTAATGGTCTTCAACACATGTTGAATGTAATGGTCTTTTCTGTGTAATATGGATCGCTGCTCTATCTGGTGTGTTTTTGTAGAAACGGCTGATGGGCTGGCAAACTTGATGACAGCGAGCCGGCCTTGAATGCAAAGTTAGTTCCTTTTATCACCACTCATCTACGCACTACGCACGGTCAATAGTACTTTAATTGTGGACCGTGAATTGGAACATATTTTTAACATGGGAAGGATAGGAAGTGGAGACACCATCTCCAACGGACAAACGCAACCCTCAATGCATCTTGTGCTCATCCAATTATTAATCAATAATCAACATAACATATTCAAATACTTTGTCCCTCGTTCTACTTTGCGTAAAGGTCCAATGGTCTATCAACAGGCTCAACTCCCTTTCCCAACAGTGTTGAAAATGTGTACCAATTTACCATCCAAACCCATGAACCTACAAATCGTGATACAAGGAACTAACTTTGTTTACAAAATTATGTTTACGTTAGCTCAGCCATAGCAACAGTCTGCTGAAATGCTGATATATATGAGGGTTGCAAAAGGCATGACACAGTCTCACTGTATAGTACAGCATCTAGGTAGAGAGGTAGATAGGTAGTAGTGACAACATTGATTAATCGAGAATCGATTCAGAATCGATTATAATGTAAAACGATTCTCAAGAAAAAAAATCGTTTTTTTTTTTTTCAAATCTTTTTTGGGTCAGTACTGTACTTCTTCACGTCGCAATACGAGCTCATTTCGTTGTTCATATCATTTTTTATTGTTGAGATTTTAGTATCTGGACACAAGCTATCCCTTCGGTTACGTCTGACAGCCGAACGTTGACAGAAATACCCGAATGGTATAGTACAATTCAAAGAAGTCTCTAGCAGCTATTTTCCACGTAAAACGCTGCGTAAAAAAAGTTTAAAATGACACAACTTTTTTGAGGGTGATTTTTTTTTTTCATTTCTTCATTAGTTTTTATTTTTCAATCGATTTTTAATCAATTCTGGAGCTTAGAGAATCAATTCCCGATTTTGAGAATCGATGTCATCACTGTAGGTAGATCCCCCTTTTCCCCATGAAACTTGAAAAGGCCTCAAGTAACCCTAATGATACTAGAATTCCTGACGAGGTACTGAGTCAAGCTGGCCTTCCATGAACATGATTTGCGTTTCGCTTTCGCAAGGCGGTGGAGTTGAGGCGAGCTCAACAATCAGAAATCGGGCCGCTCTCGTCACTTGTAGGTTGTTTTATCTTCATGGCGGCTTAAAATACCGCGTTGATGGAAGGCCAGCTTCACTCAAATTGGGTATTCTGCACGCCTCGGGACTGCCCATGTAATTCATTGTTTATTGTTTATTGTTGGTTCACAATTTTCATAGGACACAAATACATTGTATGAATCAGGTCAAAATACAGAAATTATAAAACTAAAGATTAAATAATTTATGTTCAATTCAAGTTAGGAGTTTAGGTATTCACCAATATTATAATGGCATTCCTTCATTAGGTGATGCTTGACAGCTATCTTGAATTGAGTCAACTCTAGTGATTTTATTGCAGCTGGTAGGTGATTGTATAATCGTCTGCATGATGTAACATACCATGGTACAGTGAGTCAAAGGCCTTAGAGAGGTCACACAAGATGATTCCCACTTTGTCTTTCTTTTCAAGCGCTTCGATGACTTTGAGAAGCATCTGGCATGTGGCCGATGTGGTCGAGTGGCCTTCTCAAAAGCCGTGTTGGCTATCTGAAAGCATGCTGTTCGATCTCAGATGTTCCATCAATTTAATATACACAATTTTCTCAAGTAGTTTGGAAAATGACGTTAGGAGAGAGATCGATCGGTAATTCGAGCATATAGGGATGTTTCGCCTTTTTTAAAAATAGGTATTACTTTTGCTATTTTCATCCTCGCTGGAAAGACTCCTGTGAGAAAGGAATGGTTCAAGATATGAGCCAAAGGGGGCGCTATCCACATTGCACATTTCTTGAGCAGGTTCATTGGCACTTCATCCCAGCCAGCTGAGGATTTAGGAGCTACTTTTTCAGGATTTCTTTGATATCCAACGATGTCACTGTTGGAGTGACAAAGGTGGCTGCTTCCTTCGGATATGCAATCTTGAGTTTTCTTAAGCAAATATATTCATATTCCATCATATTCTTACCTCAGCTCAAGAGTTTGGTTTTGGTGCTTCTTTCAAGGTTAATTTGAACAAAAGGAATTGTTGAAAAAATATTTAGATCATTTTTGTTTGAATTGTTAATTATTTGTTGATCAAATACATATATTTTAAATACAGTCTTAATTTTGGACCCCCTTGGCCCCCCTCTGTGCCCACAGTCTCATAGTTACGCCACTGCTTGCTGATAGTAAGTCATTTTTTTGTTTGAAGCTACGAATTACTTTTTCGAGTTTTTCTTCATTAAAATCAAAAAGTTGACTTCAAGCCATTGTTTCCCTATAAAGACAAAGGATCAAAGTTTAGGATCGTTTGAACGGGGCACCACAAGGACGATCTTATCACCTTGATTAATAAATATTCATACATGGAGTGAGGAAAATGGAAAATATCAGGCATGAGTAATAGATAGATATCTAATCAGATAACATGAACACGTCGATAGATTATAATTTAGTTAAGACTCTTCATACATTGGCTCACTAATACCTATTAGTATTCACATATCACACGTTTGGTTAACATAGAAAACACTACGTTCATTGAACTACAGGTTCTTGTCTCGTGACAAGATATTCTTCACGTACAACATCGAGTTACGCGGTGATTCCACAAAATGGTCGAGATTTGAGAAGATAACACAGAAATCCAGCCATGATGGATTTGTTCGAAGATCAAAGATATTACAATACCTAGGTACAGTTGCGATCACATAAAGTGGTCGATCAAACCACATCAAAATTATTCCCGACAAAAATGTATTGATATAGGCTACGCAGTACAATTAGCGGACGATGTACAGCTTGCAGCATAAGTAAAAGTCTCTTTGCTACCTGGTCAAACCAGTTGACCATGTTATATTACATAGGATTTAAAAGGTATCAAATGACAGAAAAAGACTTTTACTTATGCTTCACACTCTACACATACAGTCTGTGAACAAATTAGTGGTAAAATATGCGTAGATAATTTAAATTTTGGAATAAACCATTTTATGTGGCCGCAAGTGTACAGTTTGTGAATTAGAATCAACTGAAATTATTTTAAGTTTTGTAGTATTTTGTTGATGATAAAGTATTCAAGTCTTGTAGATGAATGTGGTTGCTGCGTAGAGTAGGTTGGCCGAGTGGGCCAGGTAGATTGATTCATCACGAAGTAAAGTCTGTTTCAGTTGGAGTTGTTCGGTGAACCCGTTTAGTCGGTGCCGAAATACTTCTGGCCGAAATGGTTCGGCGCCACATGGTGAATTTCTGACGTCAATATTTTCATCTGGAATTTGAATCAAAATATAAATCGGACACTTTTGAATAACTTCACGACAAAAATTTGGAAATGATATCTAACGATAATATTGGAACAAATTTTTTAAAAAATAATAGGCCTACAGTGAAACTTCGACGCATCGTTCCTGGATCCATCGTTTTCCCGCTTCTATGATTTATTTAGTCCCACCCTCCTCCGATAGAGCCTACAATCAACGTTAACCCTCCCTTGACAAACTATACAGAGGTATCACAATAGGCCTCCAAATCCTTTTTTAAAATGAATTTTGGAATTTTTCAACATAAATTTTAAATTTTTTTCAGTTTGTGAGCAAAACTTTCGATGACATTGTCACATTTGAAAAAAAAAAGTTTTTGTATTGAGCATTTTCAAAAATTAATAGATTCCAATCTTTTGTTTATATCATTTCGAGGCTAGTTAAAAAGTAATTGTTGACAAAATGACAGTCTGACCTCGGGTTAGAGTAGACGGAAGAAAATGATATTTTCAGTTATAAAATAAAATACCAGTAAACAGTATCTGGTTCCCTATAGATATTTCTATGGAGATAATTAAATACCGTACATTGAATGTTAGTTCGAGGAAGAGATAATGAAACCCTCGCAGTGACACGGTGGTCAAATGTTGAAGCTATGCTACAACAGAGCGCAGATAAGTACAGTAGTACAATGGTAATAGCCTAGATGTATTGAGGGTTGCGTTGGTTTGCCGGTCTGTTATGGTAGCTTAACTCCCTCTCATCAATGTTGAAAATATGTACCAATTTACCATCCAAATCTATTAACCATCCAATGGTGAGTAATCTAGTGGTGATACAACGAACCAAATTGGTTTACAAAATTACATTTACGTTGGCTCAGCTGTAGCAACAGTCACGTGAAATGCCAATATTTGAGGGTTGCAGAACGCATGTAGTATACCGTAGTTACATATATTGTACAGTAGATGGAGCAGCGAGCGGTGGATTAAAGGACGCAGTACTCATGGAATAAAACAAGATTGACAGCAGAGTGAAACCACCATTTGTGCTCGTTACATCTTGGTAATAGCCAAAATGCATGGAATCTTTTTATTATTTTATATAATAACCAGTCACTAGGAATCAGTGAATCCCTTTTTTTTCATTTTCATTGAAAACGTAATTGCTCAAGAAATTATTAAAGAAGTACCCTATTCCAACATGGACATGACTGGGTTTTGCATGAAATAGTGTTCTACGTCATGACACGTTATAAGGCTGGAGTGTCTCCCTGCTTAATATCATTGACCCTGACAAACGTTTTCAATAAACATAGGCCTATTCAACACAAAAAGTAATAACAGAACACACTTCTGAATGCAATATGGCCGATGAATGCTTACAAAAGACCAGTCAAAAATGTAATACAGTACTTCAATCAAAGTCACTGTTGAAAATATGTTTGCATTTTACTTTGTAACTTTTCACACACTTTTCAAAACTAGATTTCTGTCAAATAACCTCTACCAATCATATCAACAGGTTAGTTTTAGTTTCAGATTGAAACTTCTAGAGATTAAAATGAATCTAAAATGCATGCTGATGCCTGTGATAAGAGATGAAATGAATCACAAAGTGAGTACGGTAGGCCTAGTGACTATACGTACGAGTGGAAATGCTGCGACGATGGTTTTCGCTGCAAACGGCGTACAGAACAAGTTGGACAGGATGATGTTGTCTTCCTGAACGCCGTGCTCCTTTAGAACGGCGACGGCTTTGATGACAGTGTTGCCAGTGCCTGGCGAATAAAGCAGTTTCACTATATGATATATAACAATCTTTATTAGATCTCTGGCCACATTATGGGTTCAGGAAAGACACAGAATTACAACACACTACAAACTCTTGAGATTATAAATATTGAAAATGAAACAAAATATGAATAATAATTAAAGATGGAATGCTGAACATGAGAGTTATCGATTAATAATTAATAACCTGAACCAATTTACAAATTAGGGGGAAAAAAATCGTTGACAGAAAAAATAAATAATACTATGTAATTCATACACTACCATAAAACACCAACACAAAGAAGAACAAGAACAAACATGAAAATATAAATACCAACTACCAGTTCATAAATGGAAGTGATGCTTTTGGGCAAAAAATTAGCAACCACCCAGGTACCAGTCAAAATACCCGGGTATTAGGCCTATATATATGAAAAAAAATCAAGAAACGAGTTTTTCCGTATTTACATCATCCTTTAACATTTTATTGCTATACACCTACATATTATTTTCCATATTTCCCGTACCCGGGTATAATGCATTACCCATACACGACCTGGGTACCGAAGGCATCACTAATGAATGGTTTATAAGAATTTAAAATTTAAAATTCACAAGTGGCCTAAATGACCACACTACATACACAATATTGTGATCAATACAACTTACAAGTGTACATCTAGACTACAATAATTATTATAAAATATAGGCCTACACTGTACATGAAAAGTTTTCATTTAATTATTCTTTGGCAGCATTCTATGAAAAATTATAATGTATAACTTGAGCTAATTAATAATTAAGGTACAACAATGGTTTTGGTTTTGGTATATGGTTTATGGAGCTTTCATAGCTCGGTCAACTATTAACTAAAGCACCGCTTCGGAAACTGAAGTCACGTTGGGAGTGGGTTTAAGTCCAGCAAAAGGCATGCGATTTTGTAAATGTCCTTTCTATCATCATCACTTCATAATTTCATTGTCATCTGCTCATTAATCCCCCAAATGATCTAGCTGCTGATGGGGTCGTTGAGCAATCAATAATCTATTCACCAAAGGTCGGGCACCAGTGATTCAGGTAATTGATATTTTGTATAACTAATCCTTATTCTTCCAAGTTGGATTCAAAAGTGGTTTTACTCACTCATGATCGGATACATCAAGAGGACTTTCCGCTGCGAAATGTCTTCGGGAAAACGAGCGTAGACAACTCGGGCCTCGTGGGTGTCCGCGTCTGACTCGACGAGAATCTTTCCGATTCTGATCGACCGACAACAGTCACGCAAACCCTGAAACAATAAATATGCTAAACTGAAAAGAGGTATTTAGTAAAAAACTTCAATTGGAGCCAGTGATACCAACTGATAATTAGTGATTTGAGCAATATTTACATACTTGCCTTGTTATCACATTTGGTTGCATATGCTATTTCTGTACCTTGACTCACCACTAATTAATCATCAGTTGGTACAACCAGCACTCAGGCATAATAAATGAATCACTATTTACTTCCCATATGACTGTTATATACTAGGAGATTAAGTTTTCATCATACCCTTTCCATATATTTGATCTGAATTGGGCTGAACACACTTTAATGATGAATCAGATCTATTATGGCATCAGTGAATGATGAATAGGATGAAAGGATGTTTGAGGGAAGGAAATGTGGCCTGCTCTTGAGGAACAATCGACAATGGCGGGAGGCAAACTCCGATCATCTGAAGGACTGTTCAGCACTCTAGTAACTGATTTACTCATCCAAGTACTGTTTTTTTCATCAGTTTAGAGAAGGTAAGTATTTTTGTGAAGCTAGTTTTATCACTCTCTGTGGATAAGAGCTATCAGTAAACATTTTCAGTATTGGTATAGCATCAAGGTCACCATGAGTAAACAATATTTCTTAATTAGACACCCATTTTGAGAATGTGTATCACAATTAACACGAAAACGACACTACCAGAATTTTACAGATTTTGGTAATTTTACTGATTAACGTACCATCGCCAATTTTTGTTCGATATTCTTGTTCTTGATGTTTTCTGAAAGACTTTGTTCATATGTATTGTGTGGTTTTTGGACATTTTGTGTTTTGTTTGTTTTATTGTGTTATTTACTTACTTGAAGTTGATGGTTTCTGATCTGACGTTTGTACTTAGTCAGCCATTTTTGTTGACGTTTTGTGTTGGCAACTGGTAATTTCAGCACGTGTTTGTATGTATAATTGCTTAAGGAATGTTATGAGGGGTGTGTTTGTTATTGCTGAAGGTCAAAATGTTGGGGATGACAAGGTACGTTGTGTCATTAGTCATAGATCATTCGTGTGGCAGTCGTCATGCGATACGGATGTGTTCGTTGTTTGTGATTGTGAGTTACAGAATATTAGAGTGGCTTCTTGAGCGTGGTGTAATTATGAGGGAGTGCATTTGCCCTCGGATGTAATAAGGAGTGTCGTTTGGGAGCATTTTTTGTTTTTTTGCGGTAAATTAGTGGTATTATAATGCAGTGGTTATATTAGTGAAAATTTAGAACTGCGCAAATGAAAAAATCAAGAGTTATAAAGACATAGATTCTGCGCGGATGCTGGGGGGTGTGGGGGGCGGGCCCCCCACCACAGCGGATTGGAAAGCGAAAGTGGATTGGAATTTAATACGTACGTGAGTTTTTGCTGTTTTTCAATTTATTGTATTTATGTAGAAAGTGTTTTTGTGCATTTTCATGATGTTGTGGTATGCGTGAATTTCTGAAGATGGCCGCTTTGTGTGTGGTTAAAAAAAATCACATAGTCATTTTGGGTATTTTTTTAGTGTTTTTTGTTGTTGTATTAATGTCATTTCTTGGTGTTCCAAGAGTTTTCATAAATATATATATATATATATGTGTATTAAGCAAAAAACACCCTCCCCCCCCCCCCCCCCAAAAAAATAGGCGTGGTACGTGAGTCGATAAATTTACCCAGATTTTGATTTGGGATTGGAAAGTAAATTAATATGGAGAAGAAAAAATTGTGTAAGCCCAATAAAGTTGATATTTTGACAACAATAGGCAATAGCCAACAATTACTCTTCATACTCATCTATTTTATAATTCAAACAAATCAGTCTTCTCACCTATTAATCTTGTATGCCAAGTGTAGCAACTGTACACAGAAGTCTTCGATCATTTTTCTAATAAATCTGCCAGTAGCGAGTAGGCCTACGTGAAGAACGAAATATATAACTATAGACCCTATGCTGTATAGTATGGCATGAAATTGAATTAGTTCACTGCTGTTACCTGCTCCATCGCCTCGCCACTTCTTACGATGCTGACTCCACAGTTGCCTTTCTGATACTTCAAGCCGGCATAATCGGCTCCGGTCGGTGTTGTTACCACGCATTTCGAGAATGGCAATTGGTTCAAACTTTCCTCAATCACCAAACGTATCTGAATAATTAGAAGATGAATATATTTAAAATATATTCACGTATCAGAAGAAAGAAGTGTCAATTATGCTATGTGTATCGTACTTGTCTATATATAGTAGGCCTAAATCACAAGTACCGGTACATACCAAGCGGTCGGCATAGAATTTGAAGTCACTTCTTGTCGTATTTCTGAAAAAAATAGAATGTGATTATAATTCCGTATCCCGACATAGACAGCGAAGTGTCTCACTGTCTCACACATAGGCCTAGTACACAAGTCTTGTGCACACACATTTAGGAAACAAAAGAAAAATTGACAACAGCGTACGAAGATAGTGAGCATAGGCCTACAGTGAATCTTACCAATGATCTTGCATGCAAGCCTTGGACATTGAATACATAATGATCACTGTGCGTTGAACTGTTTGGAAAGCAAGGATTATGTTAGGTTAGCTTGAACCTAGTGCAAAAATATGAGTACCATCAATAATTCAATGGCCTAGTTTACACAATAAAATAGATGGTGAATTTGTGTTACTCGGTAGGCCTACCATCCCTAACTTTGTACAAATTTTCCTAAAAATTGTGTTTTTGAATAAATAAACAATGAACTTTTTCAAAAACCACACCTGGCAACACAAATTATCACCAAAACATTAGATACCGAGTATATTAGCTCCGTTCCGCCTGCCGGCGGTATATGCGAGGTGAGTACACCAACCTGACCTACCTAACCTAAATCACTACCGTAGATACGTCATCCCAAAACATGGCTGAGTATACGTGATATCAGAAAATCGCCACTTTAAAGTAAGTCGCAAACACACAAAACATAACAATTATAAACTTAAGGTTACCGTACTCCAAAAAACACTTCAAACCACAAACTACAGGAAAACACCAACATTACCCCTAAATCATTAAATCTGAATTTGGTACCGAGTAACACAAAATTACCAAAAAATACACTTGGCAATGTCAAATCGTTGTACATATACGTACCTAGCTTCTATGAATCCTCATACAGGTTTATGTGTTGTTGAAGGGATGTTATGGCCTGTTCGGACAAGTCACGATCGTGCTAATTCTATGTTGTTGAGCAATACGATGCGAGCTTTGGGTCATTCAAACACAAGTTTGGCACCGCGCATCACATTGCTGGAAATTCACAGCCACCTTGAAACAAATCTAAATGGCTGTGATGAATGGACCAATAAACGCACGAGGACCAAACTGTCAGATTGTGACTTGTGAGTAGGCCTATACATTGTCCAGGCATTGTGATCTGACTTGTTCAACAACACTTTATATATTGTTACCGGTACTGAATAATTACTATTATTACTATTTATAAATTCTAAATAATGAGCAATAGTAAAGAGTCTATAGCAGCAGCAGTTGTAGTTGTAGTATTAATTTTGAGCCATGTCAACGAAATTAATAAAATATAAATGGTATACAAAAGTATAGGCCGAGGCCTAGTGTCAGAACAAAGCGTCAAACTAATTTCCATTCCTTTTTATTCTGTCTAGCTAGGCAATCATTATTCAATCGATTTGCCTTGTTGAGATTATCGGAAAATACTGTTCTTCTATTAGTCAGTCATGCATAAACTAACACTATATGATCGAAATATAGGACCCCTGTCTATCCGAAATTCAACGTAATTCAGGCACGCAGTGTTGACCTTGGCGCGTTCACATTGGGTGTTTCATTGCTCGACAACATAGGATTGGCACGATCGTGCCTCGTCTGAATAGGCCATTACAGCAAATAATATTTTACAGAATTGCAGCTTAAGCATTAAATTTCTTACAAATATTTTGAGTTAACTCAATGATATAAAGCACTTGGCCTATTTGGTAATAATGTATGGCAATCTAAGGCCCTTTTGGCACTAAGTAGGCCTAGGCCATTGAGTTTATAGTGTATATAGAGGGGACAAGAGATAGGAAATGTTGTGCGAGATTATTTTGAGCTGATCAGCGCGCTCCGGGTGTGATGGCGGGTAACTAACGCTTGGCCGTTCGGCGGGAACTAAAATACTCGACTGTGAGTGGTCAGACAGATAACCAATAACAGAGCGACAGAACACTAGCGCATTCTCAGGTCAAAAGTGGCAACCAGTAGAACTGCGGCAACTACATTATCGGCGATATTTCAGCTCGTATTTCAAATCTGGTATTTCGATGATGCCGGACTACATTCAATGCGTCGTTTCCAGTTATTACGTTAATGGATTATTTATGATTATGACTGGGTGACAGGAGAATATATATCATATATATATTTAGTCACAATTTCTTTACACAATTTTGTAAAAAATTTAGACTCAACAACAAATTTATATGTAGCATTGTTTTATTCGCCCTACGAGGATCTTGACACATTTTGAGGCATCATCTTTACAACCCTCATCTTTGATTTTTTATTTTATTGCCATTGGTAGTCCTAAAATTTTTAATTAATTTTCAATTGATTTTGATTTTTTTGATTATCATATTTTCATTATTTCTTTTTTTCTTCGTTTTCTTATTCAAACATTATAAGCTTTTTGATCCACATATTTTCTTTCTTGTTCATAGTTATCATTATTATAATTTCATTTCGATCACAACAATTCCAGGATTTAGTTGACTCATATTTTGTTTCTCGTCCTATTATTATTTCATTAATCTCAGAATCAGAAAGTGTTATCATTGTTTTTTTTAAATGCCACAAAAGTTATCACAACAATATTACGTATTTTATCACATGAAACATAGGCCTACTACAAACTCAATGGCACAAAGGAAATGTCATCACATTAGTGTCACACTTCTGAGATGATGTGTCATTATTGATGGCGTATACCTTGGCGTTATTATGTTGAAGGGTGTAATTATTATTAGGAACAAATTGATTTGACGAATTTAATTAAATGTATATAAGATTATTTTGAATAGTAGGAGTACTGTATATTGCAAGAAGTGAGTACAGTGACTTACTTATACATATAAAATACAATGAAAGACACAAGACATGAAAGTATATCTTTTCTTTATGATCGGCCTACAGCTGTTGTTATTCTCGTTTGGGTTTTACGATGGGGTGTTTCGAGAAAAACACAAATATTCACTCATACAAAATATGTCATATTTCATTCACAATGTTGGATGTCCAACATTGCCGGTTTCGGTTCCGTTTTCTTGAAATTTTGTAATAATTATTCTTAATATTGTACTTCTGAAATACAAATATTTGGAGGTTGAAATTGAATTTCTGTTAGGTCAAGGGGAAAGAGAATTGTTATATGTCAATCTAAATACAGCATGGAATTTTATTCCCATTCACACGATAAACTCGATGGCATGGAACTTGTATGATAAGGGCCATGTGGTTAGTTTCAATCGTTTATGCAAATCATGTCTCTACCCTATCCCCCATCCCATTGTTGTAGATTACTTCCTGGAAAATGATATATTACCTGCTGTTATGCTCTTGACTAGCATGCTAATACAAATGGACATCATGATTTTTCAGAATATAGTGCAGTAGAATTCTCTTGTGAGTTTTAGTCTCTGTAAGAGAAAATAATAGAAATGCTTTTTTAAATTTCAAAAATTGATTCGTAATTGATTCTTGTATTTCCACACATATGATTTCACATTTTCTGAGAAGCCCCTTTTCTGAGAACCGCGTGTCTATATTTTATGTTGTGCCTGCACTAGTTTTTGTTTCAAGACGAAGAAAAATATACGTGTAGTCTGTAAAGAACAGGGAACCCACGAAAAATGTGGGCCTTTCAAAATAACGACCAATGTATTGAAATAAAAATAATATGTTTCTTATTTTCAATGTTCTAAACAGGTAGGCATAATCTCAAAAACGCAGGTAAACACGCCAATTGGTTAGCTACACCATTGAGTTCCTATATACTCAATGGCTACACAAACCTGATCACCCCGACAGATAAGGCATTCAATGCAATAGGAAACGAATGGCGAGTTTTAATATGCATTATTAGAACCGTTTCGTATTTCTTTCACTTCTATAATTCTTTGTAGTATCAACATGTTCAAATATATTCCAAATTTTTTAATTCAAATTTTATTTTTTCTAATTTCGGTTAATTTAATTCATTAGATAAGTGGATAATTCATTAATTATTATTGATCAATTATTCATTATTCATTTATTTAATTATTACATAATTTATTTGACATCATATCATGTCTCCTGTGATCAGAAGTGACACTCAGAAAATAGGTACCTATTACCAATTCGGCACTACTGGTAGGCCTATATTTTTATTTCTGAAACATATTCGGACTGAAAATTTGATTACGTTAATTGTTGCATTTCCATCACGTATGTATCAGAAGTAATTTCTTCGAGATCGACTCTATTTTCAAATGGATTAATTATAAAATATCAGCTAATTTAACTTTGTGTAACCATAGAGAAGTAATTTAGGCCTATTACTTCTCTATGGTATAACAACACTGGCTTGCGTCATGATTGGAGACTATCCACATGCCCCCGTGACATTTCACTAATACAAGTCCTGCTGTGACCAAGTGTTTCTTGTTGGCTATCTCTAGAACTTCGTTTCAAGTTGATACGTCAACAAGACGACAACCATTCCAGGAAATTTCAAAACAAAATGCATGCATTTTTTGGATTAGGAAGCTCAACATTGTCAAAATTAATCATGTGTATCATGTTAATTGAACATCGTAAAGTGAATCTATTGGTGTATTGAATTAGATCAACTGTTCATTTCTCAATCGGAAGTAAAATTATATTTCAAATTATTAATGAATGATATGATATTACACGGTATAACATTATAAACTCGATTATCATCATGATTTGTGATCATTACGATATGATTTTAATGATGAAGTTATTGAAAAATCAATATAAATGGAAATATTTCATTATGTGTTTTGGTTAGTGGGAAGGAAACGATCGTGGCCTTCTGTTTACTAGCCACGATGCATCTCTGTCAGGATAGTCGACCATGGCGGGAATCGAACCCTGGTCTCCTGAATGACGGTTCAGTGTGCTAGCGATCGATCCGCTAGTATCTTTTGGTTAATATTACACTAGGCAAACGCGTTATGTGTTTCCGCGTTGATGGATGAGCTAGAACATAATCATCTTATATCTTTTGATTGGTTATTATATATATACACCTTGAGATACAAAGAATCAAGTCACTCCCAACCTATTTTCTAATCAATTTCAATGATAATAAAAAAGGCTTTGTTTTAATCGTTTCTTTTATTCGTGACACCTGTTGCTGGGAATTAATTGTTTTTTTAATAGCTTTGAGTGATTTAAAAAAATTGGATTATATATTTTCTACATCAAAACGGCTGATCCGATTTGACTGAAAGTTCGGAATAATGTGTATAATTATTATATTGAAATTTCCTGAGAATTTGAATTCTCTCAGAGGAAATATTTTTGACGAACTTTATTCATTGAAATGAGTTTTAAAATAGATCGATATGGTTTTAATATAAATTTGTCTGATATCGAGAACTTGTGTTGATTCATACGTGCTGCTTGACAAAAACTGAGTAGGTTTCTGGTAGGTTTACATAAAATTATTTCAGGGATTAATTCTTGTATCTTGACAAGTCTATCAATATTTGATGTATATGCACCACCCCATCCAATAATACTGTAGACCTACTGAATGATTGACATAGCTAGAGCAAACGATCAAACGCATCGAGAGATACCATCAAACGCATCGAGAGATACGATCAAAAGCATCAGTTTATTTAATATTTGCCTTGACATATAAGATTTGAAAAGTAAATTTCGAATTTTCTTCAGGGTGGATGAAATATGTTCATTCCATTTTGAATTTGCGTCAATATTATTCCGAGATATTTAGTATATTCTTTACATTGAAGTACATTGAACAATTGCATGGTATTTGACACAGGTAAAAATAGCAACCGTTCAGCTTTACATCTGGAGGGGCATTCATGTATGCCTAGCAAGCTCTAGCAAGGCATGAAACCTGTTTGACAACTGTCGTGACGGCAATTTGCCATCAACTTTGCGGGGTGGTTTTTGATGATCGCAAGTTGCGACCGCTAGCATCTTTACTAGACGTACGTGAATGCCCCCCGATCTTCACCGTAGATAAGGGCGCTTATGGAGACTAAAGTCCTTGTCAGGTAGAGTTGAGGCTGACGTCAGAGCTTTATTCCCCTCATCGTTACCAGAGAGGATCGAAGCTCTCGACGGGACCGTGGCCGAAAAGGCCTATTACCTGCGCCGGAAGGAACAATAGAAATTGAACGACCATTATAGAAATAAATTAGAATCGTTGTCGGAGAATTAAGATGTTACATATTAAAGATATGCACTGGAAATGAAAATATAAGCAATTCACTTTTTTATTTGAAAAAATTAACTCATATACGGCCGAGATACGTCGATATGTTTGTGGGAGTGATTTTTATTTCCCACAAACATATCGACGTATATCGGCCGCATATGAGCGAATTTTTCCAAATAAAAAAGTGAATTGCTTATAATTTCATTTTCAATGCATATCTTCGGTATGTAACAATCTTAATTCTCCGACAACGATTCTAATTTATTTCTACAATGGTCTTTCAATTTCTATTGTTCCTTCCGGCGCAGGTAATAGACCTTTTCGGCCACGGTCCCGTCGAGAGCTTCGACCCTCTCTGGTAACGATGAGGGGAATAAAGCTCTGACGTCAGCCTCAACTCTCCCTGACAAGGACTTTATGTGAATTCTTGGAAGCCATCCATTTGTTAGAGGGATGTTGAATGAATGAATACTGGAATTCATCGGCGCGTCAACGAATAGGTTCCGAGAGCGTTTGAGCATTGGGTGAAATTTCGAATATTTAAATTCAATCCTTTTATTTGGCCCGCTTCACAGAATGTTGATTGAAATGAAGTTTTTAGTCATTGTTTCCCAATTAAGGCAATGGATAAACGATAGGATCGTTTGAAATATATATAGAAAATGAAGAAAATAAAAGCATTGTATTGGAGAAAATAGAAAATGTTGAGTTTAAAAATAGATATGAAAATGGATTGACTTTGAAATAGCAGCTAATATAGCTTTGTAATACAACATGGGCTTGCATGATGATTGCGATTATATTAACCATATGTAATAACTCGTATACAGACACTTAGGCGACAGACGTTTAGGCGACGGACACTTGGGCGATCTACTTTAATCCACTTTATCATTGGACACTTAGGCGACGGACAATAGGCGACGGCCATTTTTACATGATCAAAGGCTTATTAGAAAAAAGAACAAAAAAAAGACTGGATATGTGAAACGCAATTGTCTATCATTTTGGAAAATTCAGGTCAGGAAAAAATACCAATCGAATTGAAACTTTGAAATGAGTTCTCTCAGAGGTGGTTCAACCGATTGTACCTCAAAACTAGGTATACAGTATCGAGTTAGATAAGGACACTTATGTATGCCAAGTCATTGAGTTTATGGTTATAACACTATAAACTCAATGGCCAAGTCTCAACTGATTTTGGATTTTCGTTTGACCTGTAGAGCGCGAAAAAAGGACTTTTTTTCGAGTATGGTGAAATTGAGTCTTCGCTTCGCTAATCTGATAGTAACTATATTAATTATTATTAAATTATATACTAATTGGATGAGCGAAGCGAAGACTCAATTTCAACATACCCGAAAAAAAGTGCCTGTTTTTTTTTTTTTTTTTTTTTTTCACGCTCCATAGGTCAAACGAAAATTCAAAATCAGTTGAAACTTGGCACACATAAGTGTCCTCATCTAACTCGATACTGTATAGTTTTGAGGCGCAATCGGTTGAATCACTTCTGAGAAAATTCATTTCAAAATTTTCAACAATCCCATAAGAATAACCCAGAGGAAAAGATTCGTCAAAAATATTTCCTTCCAGAGAATTCAAATTTCCAGGGAATTCTAATATGATAAATATACACCTTATTCTGAACTTTCAGTCTAATAAAATCAGCCGTTTCAATGAAAAAAATATTTAATCCATTTTTTTTGAATCTCTCAAACCTATTAAGAAACCATTTAAATGTAAGCAACAGGTGTGGAAACGATTAAAACAAAGCCTCTTTTACTATCATAGAATTGATTAGGAAATAAGATGGCAGTGACATATGATCGTTTGGATCTCAAGGTGTATATATATATATATATATATATATATATATATAATAACCAATCCAAAGATATAGGTTGATATGTTCCAGCTCATCCATCAACGCGGAAACAGATAACGCGTTTGCCTAGTTATATTAACACCCTTGACATTCCACTGATGTAAGCACTGCTGTTCTCAAGTGTTATTAGGCCTATTACTTTTCAGTTTCACCAACTTACTACAGTAGTTTGTTCCTGAACTAATAAATACTAGATTATATTCTCAGACAGCGTTAATTATCTTCTTAGATGAGTCTAGCAAAGATTTCCATTCCATATACCAAAAAAATTGGGGTCCGCTTTTCATCTTTTATTCTCTAATTTTGTATTTGGCAATAAATTATAATAAATGTGTCTGCAACTCGCCCCAATAACATTTCAAGTTTCTTACATAAATGACACGACATATATTTGTTCAACAATGTTATTAATATTCATATAAAATATCAAGCCTACACAATATATTATACAAATATTAATAAATAATATACATAATTAATAATAATATAATTGCTATCCGTGTGAAAAGAACTATGAGTAAAGAAGAGTAAATCGTTCTATTGAATGAATGAATATTGGGCCTACTGTTTTATTAGTATTTACATTTTTCAGTGAATGATTGATTAAGACATTGAGTTGATTAGCAAAGCAACATGACCGTCGAGTTGGAACGCAATAACACGAACAAGCAGGGAGTTCAAATTATCCGCGCTGAGCGCCGAACGCTGAGGTCGATCAAGTAGTAGGCTAATAGTTCTCGTACACACCACCTGAGCGCTAGATACATCACGGCGCGCATGCTAGTAGTTCTCGTACGCACCACCTGAGCGCTAGATATATCACGGCATGCTCGGGCACCGAAATCTGGCGCAAGGGATCGGTCACGCTCGCGGCGGAATGTACGGGCAACATAACGATTTTTCGCACAACAGGTTAACAGGGCATGACGCCTCTATATACACTGTAAACTCAATGCCTAGGCCTACATACATTCTGTCCTTGGTAATGGCATTGATTTTGGAAGGTTCTACAAATTCAATGGCCTGGCCATTAAGTATATAGTGTTTATATACTTAATGGCCTGGCCATTGATTTTGTACCACTACAAATTCAATGGCCTGGCCTAGCCTAATGATAAAACTCATTGTGATTCATCGTCCGTTTATAGGTTAAGATTGATGGAAACTTACTTGTCCCTTAAAATTGTCTGTAACTCTTTCACTTGATCATTTGAAGGTAGAGTTTTCAAATGTGGTCCGTAATCCTCAGCTTTCTCCATTTTCTCACTGGGTATCTTGGTAAAATCACCAGCACTTCCCATTGTTTTTTTTATGAAAATCAAATTATGAAAATGACACTTGCTAGGCCTATCAGCTCAAAGATAGTAGCATTAAGTATATAGTGTTTATAGAGACTTCATCCAATGGCAAATAAGTCAGCCGGTTTCTACCGGTAGTTACCATCTTAGATGCTTGGAGCGCTGCGAAACTTGTCGAGTGTTTCGCGCGATTTTAGCGGCTCATCAGGTTACTAGAAACTACCTGACCGACCAGTTCGTCCTACAGATCGTATTTGAGCAGAGGCGCGAACGAATATTCCGGTTTCACGGCGCCTCTGATAAGACATGCGAGCAGTTGTGAGGGCTTATTAATTACGTGAACCCATCAAGGAAATGATCCAATGTATTTATGTAATAATCTGAATACGTTGTAAACGTCATCATTATCGTCGTTACAGGTCTATCTCTCTCTCTCTCTCTCTCTCTCTCTCTCTCTCTCTCTATATATATATATATATATATATATATATATATATATATATATATATATATATATATATATATATATATATATATATATATATATATAATAAAAGTCTGAAATGAAAATACATACATATTAATAATTGTCACGTTTTTGTTGTTCCAAGTCATTCAACACTCATTTGTAATTATATTTGTGTTGGCGCCTTGATATATTATCTATACACACACACACATTATCTATACACAAACATATTATATTATCTCTTCAATAGAATTAACTTGCATTTGAACCAAATATGCCTAGGCGTAATAGGTCTACTGTAATATTCTTCGGAATGTTTTATAACAATTAGGAATAAATTGGGAATAAATTATACAGATTTTAGTAAATACAAGCCGTCTTCGACATAGGAGTACATAATAAAATATAATCATCTTATCAAGACTCCACGGGAGTCGATTTAGCGAAATATCAGTTTTTTGGCGATAACTTTTGAACGGTATAAGATATCAAAATTCTGAAAACGAGTATAAACGTATACAGAATTTTGATATCTTATGCCGTTCAAAAGTTATCACCAAAAAACTGATATTCCGCTAAATCGACTCCCGTGGAGGATTCGTTTTGAATAAAAATGCTTGTTGCGAAGCGTGTTCAATAAAGAGATGGGTGACTGGTAACTGTGATGAGTGATGACACTAAAGACTAATCACTAAGGTTATACAGCTGCTCATCAGTCATCAGAGCGTTTCAATTTTATTTATAAGATATATAATTATAGAAACAAAATATAAGATCTGTCCGATTTTTGAGACGAACCATTGTTATTGTTATGTAATCTTTATGGACATTTTAATTTAGTAATATCATAAGGTATATAGTGTTTAAACACTATAATATACTTAATGGTGATATCCTTTGCTGGCATTGTTTCACGTGCGATTAATGTCAATTTCATTCGGCCCTTTACGTTATTGTAATATTATGAATATGTTGCATTATTGTCATTCCTCAAGTTACGTTTTGTGGGCCCCCACGCGTACCGTTTCAAACAAACGTCGACATTGTTGGGTGTGAGAACAGATGATGTTTTGAAAGACATTTTATGCGCCTATCCATCACTCATTGTTGAGGACAGATTTTCTGTGTAAACCTATGGACAGAAACTAAAATGTGTAGATTGAATGTATAGATATCTGTAGATAAACTATAGAAAATCCCCATGAGAATTAGCCAGTGGAGAAATACTTGGAAAACCAAAATATTCCAAAAGCTCACAAATTTATACTGGATGTGGAAAAACTATCATACATATTACAATCGATTTATGGAACAATCGAATGTGAAATAACGAAGAAAACGCATTTTTAATGTACTTTTTCACACATCAATAAAAGCAATTAAGAAAGCAATTAAGCAATTTTTTCCATTTTCAAGTAATTAAAAAGTCACATGCGTCTTATAAAGGTAAGTGACGAAAAAACTGTCACATTTTGCGATATATTTACGCCCGCTCGCTGAAAACTGTTTTTCTCTGATGTAAAAAACATCGCAAAAACAGTTCCCGTGAAACACTGCCGGTCGTCCAGTGTTAAAGCATAGGGCGAACCCACAATCGTCGTCAGATTGTATGCACGGACGGTCGTCGATATTAAAGCATACGGCAGACCCCCAATCGTCAATTGTCGGGATTCATATTGTCGTAAATGTGTCAACAAATGAAAACAAACATACTCATAAAATATCCTTATGCTTTTTTCCTCCATTAGAGGTCAGGAGGCCAGACTCGGGATCATGTGTGTTGTGGTTACAAGGCAGTGTCGGACTGGGTCCAAAAGTGCAGACATTAGTGCAGACTTGTATATTTTGGGGGCCTCACTGGCGAGGGGCCTCGGCGGCATTCGCCGCCTAGCCGCCATGGCCTGTCCGAGACTGTTACAAGGTCTCCTAAATCATGTTTATGACCCTAAATATTGGGAATATGATACTGCGTCTCATATAAGTAAACAAACACGTTTCCAAAAATAGAACCTGAAAAGTAGGGGTGCGCCTTATAAGCCTATATGCGGCTTAAATGTGCTTAGCCTATAAGCGGGCTAAATGTGAGCAACAAGAGTGTCTTCCAATATTAGTTGAAAAATGTTGCATTGTTGAATTCACGGCTCCCTAGATTCATTGGCATCGGATGAAGTTCATTTTATCCAGGAATACGTGTACAAATGGGGTCACTTTATCGTTTAAGTGGCATGTTGTGAACCGTCTTACCAACCTGCCAAGCAAACGTTTAAAGCGACCCCTGTTGCCAGGGGTCTGGGCGCGCGAGATCTGAAAAGAATCCTGCAGGTCAAGGGGTTAATTTGTCTGCCGGTACCTGTACGTATATCTGTCGATATTATTTAAGCGTGTTAATGAACTACAGAAACGAGGATTCTGGTGCTGATACGTGTTACGGCACCCGCACATATTCGACCAGCCCGAGATTAAAAGGTCTATTAATTAAATAGTTTCAGTCAAGTAGGCCTATTATAGAGCCAACACTGTCACCGCAATATTTACATTGCGATATTTTAATTGTTTTGCTGCTAAAATAAATATCGAAATTAATCCTCTTAAAAATATATTGTAAAGATTCTCTACTAAATACTTAATACACGTTCGTACTTGAATGAATGATAATTAAGTAGAATTAGGCAAATTATAACATACAAAATTGTGTAAACAATGCGGAATAAGACGGAACTTACCAAAAAAATGTTTTTAAAGTAAGCAAGTTATAAATTTAATTCCGTTCCATATTACAAACTATAAGAACTAAGTTTATAATAAGAAGATTAAAGATTTTTTCTCCTCACTGTGAATGTTTGAATTGTTCCCTAACCCTGAGATTACTACCTTATTTAAGATTTGATTTGTTTGTTAAATGAGTTAACATATTTTAATTAATCCTCGGGGTGGTGAGATCGCCCTTGTGGTGCCCCGTTCAAACGAGCTCATCTTTCATCCATAGCCTTGATTGGGGAACAATGATTTTATACCAAGTTTCGATGTTATTGACAAAAAAAAATGTAACAAACTTTCCAAAAAATATGTTTTAAAGAAAACAAGTTATAAATTTATTCCTGTGTATATTAGAAAGTCAAGGCCTTTATATGCAAGTCAGGCCGAATTCAAATTGATTATAATTTAAAAATAATATAATTAACAAGCACTATGTGTATACAATGAAATTTGAGAAAATTTTCACTCCCTATTCGCAAAGCAATCATAATTTTTGCCTGAAAACTAGCGCACCCTATCAGAATAAAGTGACCATTAATATATGCGTCGTTAAATTGTGAACACACTTTAGCATGTGGCGTTTTAAATTTTTAATGCATGCATATTCCGGTTTATTAACAAATTAACCCATGACTGCCTTATGGAACACTGCCTGCAACAGAAAACAGCAAATTATTTTAACATGATTGTGTTTCTCTACCCAAATCCGAGAACTAAAATAACTGTGTAACGTAATTGCCTGAGTGTATTCATGTGTAATTGTGTATAGCTTATATGTGCAAAAAACGTCCAACAAGTACATACAACCTATTCCATGAAACCCATGCGTTGCATAAAGCCAACGTGGTATGTTATGGACGTAGGCGAGTACTTCCCTGTCGGAACTGCATGTGAATATTTAACAATTAAATGAAAACCACTGTTCCATGAAACCCATGCGTTGCATAAAGCCAACGTGGTATGTTATGGACGCAGTCGGCCTACATTGATTTTAAACATGTCTCAAATTGTTCAATTTCTGGGTTCGAGGGTCAGCTTTTTGAGTCGTTTTTTTCTGTATTTTTTTTGTATTTTCGATATTGCCACTAGACTGTCGAGGCCTACGTGCTTCGTGCGACATCCACTTTGCCTCTTTTTTTATTCTCACGGATATGACTCTATTAATAGTAAATAAATGATGCGCATGACAACTGTCGTTTTCATCTAACCAATTTGGAAAATGCAATTTAACTGCCGATATTGCTGCGTTTGATACTTTTTCACGTACGTTATGCATATGCATCGTTTTTGGAAAGAGACTTGCAAAGATATTGAGCGATAATCGCATAATTTCATTCATGAAATCAGTCGGAGCGTAAAGAGAACCCAATGAAGCTTTCGATTTAGTCTGGTACGCTTTATAGTAAATGAGTAATTCATCTGTGATTTCGAGCTGCTGACCCGCCTTAACCATCAGTTCCTTGCATCTTGAGCAGCCAAACTTTTTAAAACACGAATGTGCTATGAACCCCGAGTAGTATCTGACTGCGTTTGACTCAACAGTTGCTCTAGATTGAAAGTTAGGATTGCAGGCAATTGCAGAATCCACACAAACATCTAATTCCACTCCGTCAAGCACAGAGCAGAGTGCCTCCTCCTCCTCACAATCCATCGACACAAACTCGTCATCGACTTCTACATCCTCGAATTCTGGTATCGAACCAGTAATTTCTAGTAAAACTCCGTCAATATCTTCCCCTTCACTCTCTTCGTTTTCCTCACATTCCTCAGTTTCCTCTGCCGACACGGTTTCCGCAATCAGACCAGTCAAATTAAGTAAAACGTCGCCGTCTTCCTGGCAATTTGCTGACTGTGCTGGTCTCATCAAGCTAATCATCTGAACATGCTGCATACTGCATCGAACGCTTTTAGCCGATGGATTGCGATCATAGCCATTCTTAGATCTAAAGATGGAGAAGAGATTCTCAAGAGGATCCTGATTAAGACGCCCTGTCAACAGATATAGGGAACCCTCGCTTTTTAAGTCGTCCCATAGATCTAAAATACCAAGAATAGTATTCTTTATCCCAGAGAAGCAAGGAGGTACTCGTTGTTGGTTTTTTTTCCTTTTTATTACATACCAGGTTTCAATCCACCCAGGTGCCTTCTCCAAACATTCGCGAACTATTTGATTCTTGTCTGAGATGGCGCAATTAAAGGGATTAGGCACATTTAATCGCGTGCTATTGAGAGCGTCGAATAGATCATTCAAACGTTTAAAGAAATCGGCAGTATTCTGACCTGTTGAACTTTTTAACTGTTCTGTCTTAACAGCAGTCGATATGAGTGCGGAGGCTGAGTTGGAGAAGACTTGAACCGCAAGTTTTACGCTCATTTTTTCAAAACCATTCGGATTAATATGCTTTTCGCTTAATTTAACATTCGCGCGCGCAAGTGGAGAGTTTTTATCGATTTCGTAGGCAACCTTCACATCGTTCCACGACACTTCCTTATCGTCTATCATGAAGTTTTTATGTAAGAGATTATTTCGAATGCTCTTAAACAAGTGTGGCACATCCCACAAAAAATAAATTTTATTTTCGCCGAAAAGAAAGAAGTTTTGACCATCGATCGTTTTAATTCTCTTCAGCGCCTGGTTAGTGGGGCCTTGATCGCAAGTTATCGCTCGTACTTTCAACCCTGTTTCGAACAGAGACTTCAATGTAGCGTCAACCAAACTACTCAACTGTTCGCCGTTTACGCTAGTCCCGGCAATGAAATACGCAATAGGGAGTTTATAATTAAATTTTAATCCGCGAATCATAAGCACAAGCGCGTGCGTTCCCGGTGTCGCGTCCCGACCTAACGGCCCCAAGTCCTGAAAACCCTCGAGTACGTCATACGCTTCACTATATTCGTAATCTTTTTTAATACTCATCTCGTCCAAAAGCAGCACACATTCTTTTTCACTATCCGACATAGTTTTGACTTTAACTTTTAACTTTTCCGTCAGAACAGGGTTAATCCCAGCCTGTAAATGGAAGACGCCCAACCATCGCTCTATTGAGGATTTAGACGGAAGATTTGTCCCACTCTTTCGTAAGAATTTATACGCAGCCGGTGACTTATAGTAAAGTGAAAGTGATAACTGTTTTTCACTCTCTGTCCACGCCCTTTTCTCACCACGGTTTATCTGCATTCTAACAAGCGTTTGATTAAATTCGTTTCCTACGACTTCGGAAACTTGTACCAAGAGGTCTTGACGGTTAAGTTTTTTAGATTTGCATGCAACTTTAGCCTTTGTAAGGTATTGAACTTTGTTTCTTTGTTGTTTTGCCGCGTAATTAAGAGATTTTATTTTACTTCTAAGTTTTTTTTTTCTAGGTGTTAAATCGTCATCAAACGTGCCCGAGGTTTCTAATGATCTTTTCCGAGAGCTTTTAGGTGTAATCTTGCGCACTTTTCTCAAACATTTTTTTTTTTTTGGTGTTGAATCATGTTGGTCAGCTGACGTGGTCGATGTGTGTTGTGTGTGTGAATGTGATGGTGTACTGTCTTGGGTTCGAACTGAACAGCCTGAAGCAGAAGGTGATGCGCTCTCAAGGTGTTGAACCAGAGGGGTAAAACACTGTGTTGATGTCGTGGGTTTGTTAAGAGTGATAGGTGTAGACGTCACTTGATGCGGCAAGGTCGAGGGCACACGTGTGTTCTCGGGTCGGGCAATGTGCGTGACTGAAGTGTGAACGGAGGGGGAGGTGACGGAATCTCCATCAGATTCATATCTGATTGTGTCGTTTAATACTATACCGTCTAGTGTTGGCACTGCCAACGACGTCAGTTTTTTGTGTAGTCGATTCATGAAGCAATCATCGGTGAAATGTCGTTGACAGACCGCTCTATTCAGCAGATCAATTTTGGATAAGTGATGCAGCTCACGATTCTCGCGATGCACTACCCAAGAGTCACGCCTAATAAAAGTGAATTGCTTTAGGAACCAATAATCTATGCATATTAGGCCTATACGTAAATATTGATAGTAGGTATATATATATATATATATATATATATATATATATATATATATATATATATATATATATATATATATATATATATATATATATATATATATATATATATATATATATATATATATATATATATATATATATATATATATATATATATATATATATATATATATATATATATATATATATATATATATATATATATATATATATATATATATATATATATATATATATATATATATATATATATATATATATATATATATATATATATATATATATATATATATATATATATATATATATATATATATATATATATATATATATATATATATATATATATATATATATATATATATATATATATATATATATATATATATATATATATATATATATATATATATATATATATATATATATATATATATATATATATATATATATATATATATATATATATATATATATATATATATATATATATATATATATATATATATATATATATATATATATATATATAATTTATATATATATATATTTAAATTAGATTCAACGACACACTGTAATGATGACCACGATCTATTGGCGTCGGATGAATGATTAATGAGATGATGGGAAGATGAGATGAAGGTTTATGGGTCTTGGGATGGATAGTGGGAAGGAAGCGGTCGTGGTCTATATTGTAGGAACCATCCCGATATTAGCCTAGACTACAAAGGGAAACCACGAAAAAAACCTGTAAGATGGACGGCAGTGGGGATCGAACCGGGTCCGATATTCACAACGTCTCCCGGGACACATGAAGCAAGTGCGTTAACCACTCAGCTACATGTGCCGGTATATATATATATATATATATATATATATATATATATATATATATATATATATATATATATATAAATATATAATTATAATTTTGAAAACCTTGATTCATGCAGTTAAAAATATTCTTTATTTATATAAATAAGCTTTATTGATCCATGGCTTATCAAAAAGTTTGCGGGATAATAATCTATATATTGAACACAATAAAATATAAATAAATGAAAGAAAGGTGAATGAGTAAGAACAGAATATACGATGAAACATTAAATACAGGGACTCAAACACTAAACCTGTCTGTAATACCGCGCTCTCGAACACGTGTATAAGTGCACCTGTGAAATGATTGTTGTTGAATGCTCGAAATTCCAAGTATTCGAAGTATTCGTAACATCAACGTTCAAATTCATTTTCATATATCATTTTTTCATTATTTTCAATTATCATTAGTATCTCAATTTTTGTATTCTATCGTTAGGCTCAATTATTTCAATTTTATTTCAATTTTATATCATTTCAGTATTAGTTATTTAATTATGTTTTATTATATTTTCTATGTATTTTATATTGATTATTATCCTGCTCACAGTGGGGTCAGGGACCAATAAAGGTTTTTATATATATCAAGTTCAATTGAAAGAATGGGTATATTGTTTCAACTAGATCTATGATAAATACACTCACTTCACCATTCATTATTGTCAATTCTGCAATGTATCTGATGTGCTCGTTAATAATGGACAATAAACTACTATGATATCTTATACTTTTTTCACAATTTTATATATCTGAGTAATGCTTGCATTTTGTAATTTTGGTAATTACATATTATTATGTTCGGTTTGGTTGCACTGTGCTTTTAAAAAACGGTGATAAAATTAATAATATACGATACAATATATAGTCTTCAGATTCAGATCATCTTCAGATGATGATATTAGGCTTACAAGACGGATTTGGTATAAATTATAACACAATTACATACCTTATGTCATCTGATGGAAACCTGAAATACGCCAAACTAGGATTATCTGTTCTTAAATTCTTACACTGTCCATAAAAACACTTTGACCGGCTCATTTTGTCGAAACAAGGCGGCGAACTATCACACTTTGACAAGTTTGATGCACTTCGTACGAAAGGGTGGCTAGAACGCCGAACGAGTTAACGCCGTCTTCTAGTTTTATAGAAAACCTCGGGTTTTCGAAACAAAACACGAAGCGTTGATTGGCTATATAGGTCCTTCTCAAGTACTTCCTCTTTCCCCTCCCTCCCTCCCACCCACACAATATAGACCAACAGAATGCAGAATATGAACGCTATTTTTGTCTTGCGGCTGTTTTTTAAATGCGTTTGAATTACAATCAATGTATTTAATGTACTTCAGTTACACTTTCATAATTTAAAAGATTGTTAATAATCGTTGATACGTACAGCATTTATTATAATTCCATGATACAGTCCTGGCTCCTAAGCCCTGCCCCCCCAAAAAAGTACCAGGGCCCGCCGTCCGACGATGAACTCCCGAGCGTTCGAATCGATTGCTTTAGATCAACTCTGTACGTTGACAAGGCAACACCAGTTTTTATTTAAGCCCAAAATGAGTGAATTGGTAGTAATTGGGGACAGTATGATGGTGAGGTTCCAGAAGAGAGTCTGGAACCGGACGTCCTTTTATGACGGTAAGATTGTTTTACACTATATAAAATAAATAATAATTTTGATTAATAATTTTGATATATAAATGCATTGGGCATATGAATGAAATCAATTAAAATACACGTTTTTGTAACATTGTAATATTATATATCATTTATACTAATAAAAGAACATTATCCGATCACAATGAATTATATAAGAATGTTTAATAAGAAAGAGAAAACAACTTGGCAATATGTTCGTCACATTAATAATTAATAGAACATCCGTCGGGCTTTTATGATCTAATATTAGGGTTTTACGGGTGAATTATTATTGGTTGGGAAAATGTCTAGTCAAAAAGCTTCCCTCGTCTGTGGTCAAAAGTTCAAGTTTACAGTTATATATATGAGCAAATAATTTGACAACCTCTTTTTACTATAGATTAATAATTTTCTCTTGATTATTATCGTTCTATCTTATCGCATATAACTTATTTGTGTATTGTTTTATGTATTTGATCATTTATTCCCATGAATATAATCTCATGATTTCTCAGACGTAATATTCAATTCATTAAATAAAAATTTGTGTGTCACTGCTTTATTCATAGATTTTTCAAAAGCATTTGACACTCTTCTTCATTCGCGTCTTTTGCGTTCTTTAGAAAAAATAGGAATTAGAGGTCCCATGTTAGCCTGGTTTCAAGATGTTCTGGTAAATAGATTCATGACAGTCAAGTTCGAAAACACAAATAGTAAGCTACTTCCAATTTCTTCTGGAGTACCACAGGGTTCTATTCTGGGGCCTTTACTCTATCTTATATACGTAAATGATATGTTAAATGAAGTCAAAAAATGTTATGTCTTTTTATACGCTGATGATACGGCATTAGTAGCAATTCATAAGAACTTTACTATTGCTAATGAATATCTTCACCATGATTTCAATAATATACTTTGCTGGTCTCATGATAATGGTCTTACAATTAATTATAAAAAGACAAATGTTATGCACATACATTCACCTTTTAAAAATCTAGAAAATGTTAATTTAATTTATCACAATTATGCCTGTTTACATCGTAACTTTAGAAAAAATTCAAACATTTGTGTTGTAAACTGTACTTGTATGGAAAAAATAGCAAACACTCATCAGCAAACATATCTAGGAATTATAATAGACAATCTATTTAAATGAGATAAGCACATAGACCAAATTTGCAACCGCTTACGCTCAGGCATGTACAGCCTGAGAATACTCAAGCCCTATCTCAATTTTAATACGTTAAGAATAGTGTATTATGCACTTATTGAATCTATATTGAGGTATGGCATTTTATCGTGGGGATGTACGACAAATTATTATTTAGATCACATTGATAGCATCCAAAAAAGAATATTCGAAATTATATGCTCTAAAAACAAACATAAAAATACTTGTGAATTTTTATCAAGAAGGCAATTACATTTGCTAATATTTATAATTACAAATTACTACTCTGCAGAACATAAAAATATATCTGATCATTTACATGCAACAAGAAATAAGAATTAGACTTTTAGAACCACTGTATCAAAACTCATATGGAAAACAGGAAAAAAGCTTTCTCATACCTACACTCTTTAATAAAATTCCCTCAGAATCAATGACCATATCTAAAATATCAAAGGTCCAGATTGAAATTAAAAGATGGATTTGTCAGAATTCGTGTTCGTGACCATAGATTTAAATTTACCAACTAGATTGTACTTAAATAATGTGATTACAAAACATATCTCAATTTTATTATTTTACAATTTGCAAACTTCTCTTATTTTGTATAATAATCATATTCAGTATCCAGACGATGTATTATTTTCCATATATTAATTTTTAAGCATTGTGATCCGTATGTAAACCCACAGACAAGTCATTACTATATTTGACTTTGTGGGTTTACGCACAACTTGTAACTGTTCTATAATGTAATAAAAAAACTTGAAAAAAAAAATGTTAAATGTTCTAAACATAATAAATACGAATGAAAATGTTTTTTATGTTAATACTAAAGTTGCTATCAAATTCATTCGGTACAAATTATGCCGTGTGTCTTTATCACTACAGACCAGAGAAAGGAGAGGATTGGCTTGTCGGTCTCGGGCCAAAACATCAAACAGGCCCTGAGGAAAGTTGTAAGGCTGGCCAAGCAAGCAAATCTCCCCAGCAGCCACGTCCTTGTGATGCTGGGGACGAACGACCTGCACGTATGTATCTTATTGTGCTTTATTCAAATAGAAATTAGAATACGTACTCTACCGACCCATAGCAAATGGGCCTATAATCAGTTTAAAAGCATTTAATTCTCTAATCAAATTATATAAAATTAATTAGAAAGTTTCTCTTTGTAACTGCTCTTGAACTCGATAGCGATGAATATGAAATCAATTAATTGATCAATACAAATTAATGAAATTAACTAGATAAACTTTGATTTTCTTTTTCTTTCAAGTACAATCATATATTATTATTTTATCGTAGGTAATTATCGTTTCTGGAGGATTACAGCATTATGAATTAGGACTGTTGAACTCATTAACTCTTCCCATATTTAGGACAAGAAATGCAAGAGCATTCGGGTGCTCTTGAGTCAGATGTTTAGCATCGTTAAACATCTGACTCAAGGCGAGGGGCAAAGAGTGACACTCTTGACAATTCCGCCGAATTGTCAGCAACAGGGTGTAGCCGACAGACGTCGACTACACGAACTCAACCAGGGGTTGAAAAACCTGGGGAAGAGTGGTAAATGAAACATGCTAAATTTTATTCAAAAATGTGATTGTTTTCTGTGTATTATCTCCATTAATATTGCGTGATGTTATTTGCAGTCAAGAACGTCAATGTGCTCGACGTGCACGGGCTCTTCATCGACGCGGAGGGAAACGCCAGTGAGACGTTATATGAAAGGTACGGTTATTTAAATTTTCGATGTTCTATGTCAAAATAAAAAAATTTAAGTTTTTAATAAATTGTATAATGTGTATTATGATAATGACAATATGACTTTTTTTTTAGCAAAATTGGTAGATACCAGAGGTATGATGGCGTACACTGGAACATGGAAGGGATGTTGAGGGTGGAGAAGTTTTTCAAGGAGTGTCTACTCTATTGAAAAAAAAAGGAAAATAGAAGATGATTGGAAAAAAAATATCAAAACAATTATTGGATGAGCGAAGCGAAGACTCAATTACACTTGACTCGAAAAAATATGTACATTTTTTTTTCGCGCTCTACAGGTCAAACGAAAATTCAAATTCAATTGAAACTTGGCATGCCCAAGTGTCATCATCTGGATTGAATCTCATTGATTTTTATGCGCAATCGATTGCACCACTTCTGAGAAAACTAATTTTCCATTTTCCAAATTACCCACAAGAATAAGCCGAAGAAGAATTGTCGTACAAACAATGTCCGAAAAATTCAAATTCTCACCGAATTTCAATATAATAATGATACACATGATTCCAAACTTTCACTGAAATCCAATCACTCGTTTTGATATACAAAATTATATAATGACATTATACATCATTCAAAGCTATTAAGAAAACCAATTACGCGTTTTCCTAGTTAACATGTTGTGACACGTCGCTTTCCTTAGCTGGTCATTTGTTGTATTTTTTGGCTGTAATTACGAATCCGAATTGGTTTGAATAAGATATCCAAATTCTGACCGGCAGACAAATTAACCCCTTGACCTGCAGGATTCTTTTCAGATCTCGCGCGCCCAGACCCCTGGCAACAGGGGTCGCTTTAAACGTTTGCTTGGCAGGTTGGTAAGACGGTTCACAACATGCCATTTAAACGATAAAGTGACCCCATTTGTACACGTATTCCTGGATAAAATGAACTTCATCCGATGCCAATGAATCTAGGGAGCCGTGAATTCAACAATGCAACATTTTAAGTGTAATTGTGTAAATATCTGTGTCTGCTCGTTTTCAGAATTTTCATATCTTATACCGTTCAAAAGTTATCGCCAAAAAACTGATATTGACTCCCGTGGAGTCTTGATAAGATGATTATATTTTATTATGTACTCCTATGTCGAAGACGGCTTGTATTTACTAAAATCTGTATAATTTATTCCCAATTTATTCCTAATTGTTATAAAACATTCCGAAGAATATTACAGTAGACCTATTACGCCTAGGCATATTTGGTTCAAATGCAAGTTAATTCTATTGAAGAGATAATATAATATGTTTGTGTATAGATAATGTGTGTGTGTGTATAGATAATATATCAAGGCGCCAACACAAATATAATTACAAATGAGTGTTGAATGACTTGGAACAACAAAAACGTGACAATTATTAATATGTATGTATTTTCATTTCAGACTTTTATTACATATATATATATATATATATATATATATATATATATATATATATATATATATATATATATATATATATATATATATATATATATATATATATATATAGAGAGAGAGAGAGAGAGAGAGAGAGAGAGAGAGAGAGAGAGAGAGATAGACCTGTAACGACGATAATGATGACGTTTACAACGTATTCAGATTATTACATAAATACATTGGATCATTTCCTTGATGGGTTCACGTAATTAATAAGCCCTCACAACTGCTCGCATGTCTTATCAGAGGCGCCGTGAAACCGGAATATTCGTTCGCGCCTCTGCTCAAATACGATCTGTAGGACGAACTGGTCGGTCAGGTAGTTTCTAGTAACCTGATGAGCCGCTAAAATCGCGCGAAACACTCGACAAGTTTCGCAGCGCTCCAAGCATCTAAGATGGTAACTACCGGTAGAAACCGGCTGACTTATTTGCCATTGGATGAAGTCTCTATAAACACTATATACTTAATGATAGTAGTATGAGTATCAGCTGTTGCATGACGTTTACCGCCTTCTTGAAAGATGTTCAAAGATGTTTCACCAAAAACTCGGTCACTGTGAATAATGGCTGCCATATTAATAGGCAGCCGAGTGTTAGTTTCCACTTCTACGCGAATAAAATCTAAATTAAATTCTCGCTGTTTATCATACTTACATTTGGGTTTAGTGTCAAGTAAGAATTACCCATTCAAATCATCACATCGATTATTCAGCGATCCGTGGTGCAGCCGCTCCGTAATACCCATATATGGATTAAGGGTAGGCCTATAGGCATGTCATTCTCCTAAACATAGACCTTGAACGGCAATTTGTACTATTTGTTGCTTCATTATTTATTTTGCCCATGTTACGATAAGAAAAATCTAGATCAAGGTCATCTCGTTCAATCCATCTTAACTCCATCAATGCAACTCTGTTCGTAGCTGCACACAGTTAGCATGACTTTGTGTAGGTTAGGCCATAGAGGTAGTGTGAAATTATTTTACACTGATTTCTAGGGTTAGGTTGGGTAGGCCCATTGATTTCAAATTCAGTGATAGGCTTGAAGCTTTGTAGTGCCTAGATCCAAAGAGTTTTATAGCCTAACTGAGGGTTGACTAGGCTTGCATATCATTGTCCAAATCTTTGCTTTCACGATATCAATAAACTTTTTCGATACCCGTACCTCAGTGATGATATATCAGATCTATCGGATCATGATAAAATGTAGTTGTAGGCTAGCGTAGTCTGTAACTTCTCCGAGGAAGATTCAAGACACACCTAACCATTAGTTCATACATAAAATCAAAGAAATGGGTCGCAGATCAAGAAAACGTCAAAAACTCCAGCTATCTCCCAGATCTTTTACAAATCTTGGTTCAGACCCAAGTTTAATCAAACTTGCAAAATGGATGACCAAGAATGGTTGGTCTGCAACTTGCCGTCTAACTCCAGCCAACTTTATCAACACTGGTCGTGGCTTACAGACCAAAGAAAATCTTTTAGCTGGCCAAACAATTGTCAGCATTCCAGCTCAGCTTCTCATCACGACAAACACAGTTAGAGACTCTGAAATAGGATGGCTTTTCAACAAAACTGTACAAGGCACTAAATTTGTTTCTCAACTTGTTCTTTCTACCTTTGTTATTTGGGAAAAGAGTAAAGGATTCAACTCATTTTGGTTTGATTATCTGAACACATTGCCTACTCAGTTTAGTACGCCTGCTTTCTGCACAGAACAAGAACTAACAAATTTACCACCCTTTTTGTCCAAGCCAATATTGCTTCAAAACGAGCACATATTAGACGCTTTTCAGATGTTGAAAAAAGTTACTCATAAGAAACATAATTGTGCTGATCAGTTTAACGTAACATCTCCTACCACGTCGAAATTAAAATTGTGTAAATATTGCAGATTTGAAACTGACCTCAGCAAACTCTTTACTTTTGAGAATTTTCTCTGGGCATGGTTTGCAGTCAATTCTCGTACAGTTTACTTAGAGAATCCTGTACAATCTATGTCACCAAATAATATTGAAATATCAGATAAAGATTGTTTAGCATTGGCTCCATATCTAGATATGTTTAACCATTCCAATAGTGCTCAGGTAGATGTAGGCTTGAGTAAAAATGGCAATTTTTATGAAATTCGAACGTTGGTACCATTCAAAAAGTATTCTCAAGCTTTTATCCGATACGGTTCACATCCAAATATTAAACTTTTCTCAGAATATGGCTTTGTTTTACCTCAAAATCAATTTGACACGATCAAGTTCAATTTTGATGAAGTTTTTTGTGCCTTCAAGTTGGCATTTCCTTTGAATTCAGACTGTTCATCTTCTAAATATTCATTCATTACATCCCACAATCTCAAAACTGATCTCTATATCAATTTAGAAGGTCTTAGTTTCAATACGGTTGCTTTAATTTATGTATTTTTACTGTCAAGTTCTGATTTTTCTAATCGTACATTCAACCAGAAGATATTTTCTGGTAATTTTAATGCAAATGAACTTGAAATGATCAACACTGTTGCACACATTTTGATAAATACAACATGTACGGAATATGCGCTTGTTCTGAAGAATATGGAAAAAGTAGATAACTGTTCTACAAGTTTCAATGTTGCTAAAGATTTAATGAAGGAATGTATCAATTTATTAAAAAATGTGTCATTACAATTAGCACCTGTAGACCTATCATCATGATTTATTTTATTGGGATTTTTAATAAGGCCTAGATATAGACCTTATACCGGTAGGTCTACTCAATTTTAGTGATAAGCATTAGCTGTGATAATTAGTACTGGTACTAAAATTTCATTTTTATTTGTCTCTCTATTTATACTTCTACATAAAATATAATTTTAAAATACACCCACACTCGATTTTTTTAATTATTAATTTTAAACTCTTGTAATTGCACACAAATACGCGGTGGCAAGTTCCCTCAGTACCCTTATCCCACCACCTCCTTAACCCCATTTCATCCCCTTCAAAAATACTTCCACCAAGCCCATTTCAGTACTTCCCTACCTGTCCTAGGTAAGAAAGAGAATTTACTGACATCTAATCATAAGCCCCCTTTATGACTACCGCTCTATCATGACCCCGCCTACCTCCATACCCTGACTCATTCCTTTCAATCAACTTATGCAGCTCCCCCATCCCCCCTCTCCCTCCATTACCCTGAAGTAATTCAAATTACATAAACGATACGGCAGTGAATTTTAATAAGTAATAATGAAAGATACCCCGACGGAAATAACTCGTGATCAACAGTTCCATCAAAATGTATATAAAGAAAAACCCAGAAGAACCTTCCACGTAATCGAATTACCTGTGACAAATCCGTCTTTTTCATAAAATCTATTCCGAGCTAAGCAGAACTTGAAGACATCAACATGAAGCTCCAAAGGCGGGATTTGTCACAGGGTGCGTATTAAATTAATCTGCAGCGTAACGCAAAGTTCATATTCTGTATAAATTTAAATGCATCCCAGTCCTTCATTATAACTTAAAACTAATCTATACTTGTACCCTGTTATCGATCAAATCAATTAAATTCAACAAAGCGTTTTTTATTCAATTGAAGCTCTAGCAAGACCTACTCATTGTGCACTATTTATAATTAGGGCCTACTCTTACTAGTGACCAACATGGCATAGGCTATGTCAAGAATTATTTTTTATTATCGAAAAGTAACACCAGCTGATTCACAAACTACAGTTGCGCTATAGAAAAACGGAGAGCCCAGTAATTGAAATACCAGTACCTAAATACTATGGTATCCAGTCTGGCTGTGTCCAATAGTTGATTAATATAATCCTGAATATGGAATAAAATAATAATGAATTGATAAATAAGAGCCGATTGTACCAACTGGAAATAAAGTAGGCCTAATTATTGATTAATAGGAAAATAACGTACAAGTAACCGAGGGTGGTAGGCCTAACAAGTTAATTAGGCCTAGCTAAATATTGATTTATTCACTATCACCACTGGACGGGTGGACGAGTGGCAGCACGCTAAACCGTCATTCAGAAGACCAGGGTTCGATTCCCGCCATGGTCAACCATCCTGACCTAGGTTTCATATGGTTTTCCCTCTGTCGTTAACACATTAAAATAACCTTTCATCTCATCATCCCACGATCTCATGAATTCATCATTCACCGACGCCAATAGATCTTAATCATCATTACAGTGTGTCGTTGGACCTAATTTATAAGTAAAATCAATTGGTACAATACCTGCTCTAATATTAAGTGAAATTATTTATACCTAGTAATAATATGAATGTAATAGAAACATCTGTTGTTTTCAGTGCACCGCTAGCACACCTAGCCATGGCTTCGAGTCGCACAAGCGCAAGCGCACAAAGTCGGGCGGTTACGCGCCGGTCAGCCCGAGTGCGACCGACACGGACCACGTCATCGCGGACTTCATCTCGTCGAAGATCCCGTCGGCTCAGCCGGTACGGGGATGTTTTCATCCGGGCGTGTCGGCCATGGACCGGGAGACCATGAAGCTGGACGGGCACCAGGTTTCCAGCCAGGACATGCTCCGGGGCATGATGTCGTACATCTGGCCTAAGGTAGTCTATTTATTATTCATTTATTATTTATGAACAATGTTTGCAAGGTCCCACAAGTGCCATGTGATAATGGAAAGGATAGTGGGAAGAAAGCGGTCATGGCCGACTTTTTTTTTTTTTTACTGAACAAAAGAACATAGAATACATATAAATAAATGGTCGGACACGCGATATCCACAAAGCCCTAAAGAGCTTGACTGCAGATTGTACATAGAAAAATAATGGGAAAGAATATTACGGTACCGTACATGTAATGCTGTGAAATTACTTATTGAAGGAACCATCCTGGCATTAGCCTAGACTACAGAAGGAAACCATGAAAAACTCCTACAAAGATAGACGGTGGCGGGAATCGAACCGGTGCAAAATTCCCTGCATCTCCTGGATCACAGGAAGCGAGCGCGTTAACCACTGCGCTGCATTGCCGGTCTTATTGTTTTATTTTGTATGTGCCGGTGTATTATGTCTTACATCTGGCCTAAGGTAATTCATTTATTATTTATTTATTATGAACAGTGGGACCAGCACATGTAGCTGAGTGGTTAACGGCTAACGCACACTCTTCATGTGAACCGGGAGGTGAAGGGGAATATCGGACCCGGTTCGATCCCCGCCACCGTCCATCTTTACAGGGTTTTTTCGTGGTTTTCCTCTGTAGTCTAGTCTGATGCTGGGATAGGTCCCACAATATAGGCCACGACCGCTTCCTTCCCACTATCCTTCCCAATACCTAAGGAACCTTCATTTCATTATCCCATCAATCATTCATTCGACACCAATAGATCTTGGTTATCATCATAGTGTGTCGTTAAACCCAACGTAAATAAATGAACAATGGAACCAAGGTCCCACAAGTGCCATGTGATAATGGGAAGGAAACGGTCATGGCCGACTTATTGTGGGAACCATCCTGGCATCAGCCTAGACTACAGCTGGGAAACCATGGAAAACCCCTGTAAAGATGGACGGTGGCGGGGACCGAACCAGTTTCAATATGCTCCTCACCTCCCGGACCACATGAAGCGAGCGCGTTAACCACTGCGCTGCATGTGCCGGTTTTACTGTGCACGACGGGGTTATTAGGACAGAGTGATGATTATTCTGATATCACTCACTAGGTGTTATTTCTGGCATTTCGACAAACTTCATTAAAGGGACTGAGATGAGTGGTCGAGTGGCTAGCACACTGAACTGTCATTCAGGAGACCGGGGTTCAATTCCCGCCATGGTCGACCATCCTGACCGGAGTTTTTCGTGGTTTCCCTCTGTCGTTCAGGTTGTTACTGGGATGGTTCCTTAATAACAGGCCACGACCGACTCCTTCCCACCATCCAAAACACCCTATAAAATGACCTTTCATCTCATCATCACATCATCTCATTCATCATCCACCGACGCCAATAGATCGTAGCCATCAGTATAGTGCGTCGTTAAAACCCAATCATAAAAATAAAATAATAATATCGTTGTCGCAGGACGACTTGGCGATCAAGGCCCGCGTCGTGGTGGCAGTGGGCCTGCTCGTCAGTGCTAAGATGCTGAATGTGACGGTGCCATTTGTCTTCAAGTACGCCATCGACGCGTTGAACGCCCAGCTGCCTGCGACGGCGACCGGCGAGGCGTTCTTGAACATGTCGACGGCTCCCGACACGGTTCTAACGGCCGCTACCACGCTGCTCATCGGCTGTGAGTACACTACGTTCCGAGGCGGTCTCTTGCAGGCAGACTACTTAAGGACGTGTCCGAATTACCTTATTTATGCGTACAGTGGAACCTCTTTTATACGTTTTTCAGGTGACCAGACTAAAAAAATGTATCAATGTGAAAAACTTATTAATGCAAATATTTAGCATGTGTAGCCTATGGGTTGGATCAAAAGATGAAACTTATAAATGTAATAAATGTATAAACGAGAAACTTATAACAGAGGCTCTACTGTACTTGTATACTTGACCTTGCTCAAAGTACGGAAGTGACGTTAAAGGAGCGTCTGAATTTATTAAATCAGAAGTCAAGTATGAAAGTTCACAAGCATGCATGACATGCGTTCTTGCGAACTTTACTTGTGAGCTTCTGTATTGGGTCTCCTAAATATGTATTACATTTATGTTTCCATTTTTCAACAGAAACCTACTAGAAGATGTGATTTAATTTCTGTAATGAAGTAGTAGCTTCCAATTTGTGCGGAACTTATGACTTCTTATAGAAAATATCACTGTTTTATTCAAATAAATAGATAATAGTGAGGTTATAACAGTTCCCGCCATAAACCTGTCAGGGACGTAACAACTGGATTAGGCCTGTCATCGACACCGCGTTGTAGAATACTTACTATAGACTGTCTGAAACACAAGTTCACATGTGGCAAGTCCAAGTACAGGCGTGTAAGTCATTAGTCGAGTAGCATTGAAAGTCGGACAAGTCCTGAGCCAAGTGAGAATGTCGCACGGCATTGGGGGTTCCCAAAAAAAGTTGAAAGTGAAAAAAGACCTGGAGTAAATTAAATGATGGGAAAATGAAAAAAATGAATATAGATATGTAAATAAAGTACCGGTAGGCCAGATTTGAAAATCATCATTAAGTAAACTAGGAAAATGGACAAAAATTCATAACTAGGCTATGTGGGAAAAATGAAAAATCCGTGTTCAAATTGAAGGAATTTTGAAAAACTTACGTGGGGCCTCTATCAACCACAGTGAACTCAGTTAGGCCTACTCTATCCATCGTTTTTCAAGGGAACAGCAAAATAAAACCATCCATCCAGGAAAACCATCCATCCAGGGAAATTTAGCATTGTTTATATGGGAGTGGGGCTAGAAAAAATGAATGATACAAGCAGGAAAACGATAGATCTGGGAACATGCATAGAGGTTTTACTGTTTTGTAAAATGGAGAATATTCAAAAAAATGGAAATAAATTTGATTTTGAACATTCAAAAAAATAATTGTAGTGCCAAATGTGTAGGGCCTACACTCTCCTAGGCAGCTAGACCTAATTTCAAATGTGAATAGATTGACTTTTTAAACAAAACAAAATACAGTGGAATCTCTTGAGAGTAAAGAACTTTTTTTCAGGGGACCAAACAGAAAATACTTACAGAAGTGAAAAATTACTGAAGAAAGTATTCAACATAAGGGAGTATATGGATAGGATCGAAAACAATCAAACCTTCCAAGGTCATGAATGTATCAAAGAGAAAGTTATTAAAAACTAGAAAGGTTCTACTGTATGCATAATATTGAATGTTTAATTTATTATTCCTGCTAACATTCTAACACAATTGAGCTAGGTATATTTTCATTTTACTATTTGTACAACATTTCATATATTCACACCTACCGATAAATTAGGAATGTAATGAATGATGCATGTATTAATACTTCCTTTCTCTCCTGTTAGATGGCATTGCGCGCATGGGAGCGGCTGGGTTCAACGAACTGAGAAACGCGGTGTTTGCCAAAGTGGCGCAACACTCGATCCGCAGGATAGCCAAGAACGTGTTCCTGCATTTGCACAAGCTCGACCTCTCGTTCCACTTGGGACGACAGACGGGAGCGCTATCCAAGGTATTACGCAAACCTCCTACAAACAGATGGCCGCCCTCGGTAGCTCAGTCAGCTGAGGCACCGCTTCAGAAACTGAAGTCACTGTTGTGCTTGGGTTCGAATCCCACATAAGGCATGGATTTTTGTAAACGTCCTTTCATTTATCATCACTTCATAGTTTCATAATCACCTGCTCATTCGTACCCCCTTATAACCTGGCTGTTGAGCAAACAGTTGAAATGAAAAATACAAACAGATGATCAACAAATTGAAATAGTCGGAAGCTTTTGGCTACCTGTCCAATTGGAATATAGGTCGAGACATGTAAAAATAGCAATTGCTAAAGAAGCGATGAAATCTAAAAGTGCTCTTTTAAAATGTTTTTTTTGATATTTCTTCATGTTTCAATACATTTGATGTTGTTCTATCATGTTTTTGAAAACGCGACAAAGCGCTACAAACGTCTGAATCCGCTACGTGTCAATGTATTGGCGGTATAGACGCTATATTTGGGATAGAAGCATTATAGATGCTATTTTTCTCAAAATTTTTTCATTTCAGGCGTAAACGGGTCAAGTTAATTGGAGATTTTGGATAAAAGTACAGTTGCAGATGCAGGCGGCAGATGAGGCGTAGGTTTAACCCCGTTGTGGAGACCATTTTTCTAAACACGTAATCAATTGGGGTACAGTATTTCTCTTGAATGCCTATTGTACGAAATTCTAAATACTAGGCCTATAAAAAGTACAAATAAAAGCTATATTTATATGTCTCTAAATATAGGCCCATTACGTCTGCTACATTTTGCTTACATTTTTGCTGTCATATGATGATAATGTTACTAGACGAAAATGATGGTCACTATAATTGCGTTAACACTGTAATTACTGAGACAAGTGGTCGAGTGGTTACCACACTGAAAACACTATCCAAAAACACCTAATAAGATGACCTTTCATCTCATCATCCCACCATCTCATATATCATTCACCGACGCCAATAGATCGTGCTCATTTTTTTTTTTTTTTTTTTTATTAATCTTTTTTTTTTCACATACAAAAATACACATGGCAGTCAAAAAATCCACAAAGTCTTCAAAGAAGACTTGACTGTGGGAGAAACAAAGAATATTATAATCTGTATATTTTTTTAATTTTTATGTTGAATTTATGAAGAATTTATGAAGAAGGTGATCAAGAAAATGTAAATATGATGATGAATTGAGTGGCAACTATGAAAGCATAAGTAAGAGATCTAATTTTTAGATTGAACAATATTTTTAAAAAAAAGAAGAGAAATACCTGAGAATATACTATCACAAAAAAAATTACAAGGAACAAAACACCACTGAAAAATAAAATTGACATACTTCTTTGCATTATGAATGAATAATAATATTGTGAAAGTGAAAAATGAACATAATAATAGCACCTGAACAAGAGTCTTGAAATAACTTAACTGGTGCATCGAGAAATAGTAAATATGAATACATTATATTAGGAACAAAACACTACTGAAAAATAAAATTGGCATAATTGTGTACATTATGAATGAATAATAATATTGTTAATGTGAAAAATGAACATAATAATAACAACTAAACAAGAGAGATGACTTCTGATGCATCGAAAAATAATTAATATGATTGCATTATATTATATAGAGGGTGACATGATGATGATTACATGAACAAAATATAACAATATCATGATGTCAGTAATATGAATAATGAATGATGTGAATGCCGAAGAAAAAAAAATATATATATATCATGTTGGAGTCTTATGTCTTATCAGTACAACAATACACAGAAATACATCAGTATTGGCAATGTAAATTGAGACTGATTGAATGTAAGTCGAGACTAATAATGATAAATGTATTAAAACAGAAACCTACACGAAATTATAACAAAAGGATTCAATATAAGGTCTACTATGGGAATATGAAATTAATAGAGCCTAAATTATTTTATTGACCAACCATGTTTTGATTTCTGATTTGACATTTTTATAAGAATCGAAATTACGTAAACTTGGAGGAATTTGATTAAATTTGGAAGGTACAGCGTATTCGAGACGACGTTTACCATATTTATTTATATAAGTAGGAATATTATAATTTCCAAGGAGCCTATATCTAGTGTTTGCTTCATGGTCATTCAATGTTTTGAAAGAAGGGTCGTAATAATATTTTAGAATGAATTTATAATCGAATAAGTAAGTGACGGGGAGAATATTACAATACTGAAATAATGTAGGAATGTCATTATCAATCGTATTTTTCACCTGATCGGGTGTTATACATTTTATCATGTTAATTTGGAGGTTGATAATTTGTTGTAGATGTGAGTTCGAAGCGTCCCCCCAGGCTAAAATACCATATGAAATTAAAGATTCAGCCAATGCTAAATAAACAGTACGCAACAATTGAAAAGGTAATATGAACTTGAGTGTGTATAATTTAAATGCACAAGACCGGAGTTTAGTACACAAAATATTTATATGAGGTTTCCATGTGAAATGGCTGTCAATTGTTAAACCCAAGTAAACGTAATTGGATACATTTTCGATTTTTGTATTACAATTTGAACAATTATCACCCTTGCTCAAGCCATGTAAACATTGATAAGAATGATAAATCGTATTGATGGTTACATTTTTTTCTCTATTAAATGGGGAGCAAATATGTACCAGTTTGGTTTTATTTGAATTAATTACGAGGTCATGATCGTGAGTCCATGAAAGTAAGTGACTAAAATCTTCTTGTAGATATGACTCGGCTACTTTTAAATTTTGGTGAGAGGAGAGCAATACAGTGTCATCTGCGTACATGTATATTTTACATTTACCAATGAAATTAGGCATGTTATTAACATAAATTAGGTATAATATGGGTCCAAGAATTGAGCCCTGAGGTACGCCCGTTGTGATGTTCCTCCTGACGCTCAAAGTGTCTCCAATTTTAACTACAATATGTCTATTCATCAAATAGTTTTCAAACCAATTCAACAATGAACCTCCGATACCGATATTAGTTAAAGCGAGTAAAAGTTTTGCATGATTGAGAGTATCAAAGGCTTTAGAGAAATCAATGAATAAACAAATTACGTGAGAATTGATATTTAACTGAGAGTTTATGTAATCTGTGAATAAAACTAATAAATCGGATGTACTTTTATCTTTTTGAAATCCAAATTGATTTGCATGAATAATTTTGAATTTGAACAAATAATCAGTTAGCTTGACCGCTACACATCGTTCCATGATTTTTTCTATTGAAGGTAAAAGAGCAATAGGTCTGTAGTTGGAATATTCAATGTGCGAACCTTTTTTATAAATTGGACGGACAACAGAAATTTTCAATTTATTAGGAACAATGCCAGTTTTCAGCGATAAGTTAATTAATTTGGATATAACAGGACTTACACAATTGACTAATAATTTCAAATCCTTCACTCGTATCCCGTCAATTCCAGGCTGCTTATTTTCATCCATCCCATTTATAATATTTTTAATAAAATTTACGTTAACAGAAGGCATATGCATGGACGTACATCTATTAATATCATGCATTTGAATCATAGTAATTATATTACATTTATGACTAATATGATTGATTTCATCGATAAAAGAATTCACGAAGTTATTTGCAATGATATCATTAGAATATGATTTACCAAGAAATTTCATTATTACTTCATCTACCGTTTTCTTTCTACTTCTACCTACTATATCGTTAATGGTCTGCCAAGTACTTTTCAAGCTATTTCTCGATTTAATTAATTTCACTTTAAAATAAACATTCTTTGCTTTAATTATTTTTACATTAACTGAATTTCTGCACTTTTTGAACTCATCACGATATACAGTTTTGAGAGAATTATTACAATTTTTCCATTTTTTAAATAATGCATCACGCTCTTTCAAAAGTAACTTCAAATCGGTCGTGATCCAATCTTTCTGAACTCTCTTCTTGGCTGTTTCACTTTCGTGCCGCCTATAAGTAGCAAGGTCATAACATTCTTTGAATTTAGAAATTAAAACTTCATAAATCTCATTGCAATCATTTAATAATAGCTCTGAGTCCCACCTTATGAGTTTAAGTTTGTTTGCAAGAATATATTCATTTAAACTGTTTTTATAAACACCGGTTTCCTCTTTTTGATTTTCAATAATTTTGTCAAAGTTAATGTCCGCTGCTATCATATAATGATCTGTTATTTTTGTTGTATATATAACTGATGTTATTTCATTGGCCGATCCTCTTATAAATATGTGATCTATACACGTACCAGATACACTGTCAAGTCTGAATTCTTCTCTTGTTATTCCAAATATTCCTTTATAAAAACCATATGTAGCGAACATATTTTCATAAGATTGAATAATAATATCATCTTTGTTCAATAGATTCAAGTTCATATCACCAATTACAATTGCATTTAAATGTCCAATAATTTTAATACACTGCTCCAATTCTGATATAAAACCTACTTTATAAGTGTCCGGAGGCCTGTAATAGCTATTAAAGAAATGGTTTTATTATTGTAGATGAGCGAACCACTAATAGATTCAAAGTAATTATTATCCGCAATACTCTGAACGAAACGAAAGCTAGATTTAACAAATAAAAGTAAACCTCCGCCACCTTTTTGTGCACGAGTTTTATGAAATGTTGAATAACCATCCAATTTATAATAAGATATGTCCACGTAGCTTGAAGATATTTCACTAAGAACTAAAGCATCGAAATTTCCAACATGATTCTTTAAAATGACATTCAATTCATTCCAGTGTTTATTTAGTGATCTGATATTTAAATGAATAATAACGAAGCCCCCAGCAGAGCTTAGCCAAAAATCCAAGTCGGCCACAACAAGCCGTTTATGAGTAACCTGATCACATACATCGTAATTTAAATCAAGGTCAAGGTCTAACATGTATCGAATATATATTACGTGAATGGATAGAAACAAATATCGCAGTACTCAAAATACAAGGGGAAAACACAGGTTCAAGTTACTTAATTTTTACAAGATCAATAACGTTATTCACCTTCAATACTCCCGATGACTCGTCTTTTTTTACAAGAATATGACCACGGTTCACCCAAGCAAATTTATACCCAACTTCCTTAGCTTTAGATCTTACTTTCCAAAACAGTTCTTTATAAAACGGGGAGAGATTCTCGTTAATATATACTCTGTCTTTTCCGACCTTGCTATTTCTTCCAGTTACGTCGTTACTTGTTCGAGCGTCTCTCTTCTTGGAGATGAAGTGATCTCGCTTCTTCCTGCTTGCTAGTTGCACAATGATGTTAGCAGGACGACTCGGATTTCTAGATTTCAAGCGATGAGCCGCGTCAATATCGTTTGCGTCAAGCGGGATGCCTAACGACTCAGCCAAGTTAAGGACGATATCGTCGATATTTTCGCCAGCAACCTCTTCTACGTTTACAAGTTCGAAGTTATTACGCCTGCTGTACTGTTCAAGAGAATGAACTTGATCACTTAAAAGTTCTATATGCCGATCTTTTTCTTCACACTCTTTTTTCAAGGTCACGACGGTATTTTTAAGTTCATTAAACTCAGAAGTAAGTTCCTCCTTAAAATTCTTAAAATCGTCACTCAACGATTTGAAATTTTCACGCATATCGGAGCGCAAATCAAACAAAGATTTGGCAACACCCACGTCGCCGAACTTGAAAGTCTCACTGTCAATGGGCGTATTATTACCAGACTTCTTGCCTTCTTTGCATTTGTAGCACCTCCACACAGATTTGCTCTCTCTTGATTTTATATTAAATGCCGATTTCTGCACAGACGCACACTTGAAGTGATACGCGGTATCACAACCTTCACAAAAAGCAAAATCACCTTCTTTGGGTAACTCAGCAGTGCATTTACCACAAAACATAACTATGACGTATACTAATATATACAGCGGAGCGTATAGTTGACAAAACACGTCCGTTCACTACCTGAGCGACTGTTGGACATCAGCCTACTAGTGATAACATCGATTAATTGAGGATCGATTCTAATGTAAAACGATTCTCAAATCGAAAAATGTTTTGTTTTTTCAATTTTTTTTGGGGGGGGGGGTCACTGCTGTACTTCTTCACGTCGCAATACGTGCTCATTTCGTTGTCTATATCATTTTGTATTGTTGAGATTTTACTATCTGGACACAAGCTATCCCAAGGTTCGGTCACGTCTGACAGCCGAACGTTGACGGAAATACCCGAATGGTACAGTACAGTTCAAAGAAGTCTTTAGCAGCTATTTTTCACGTAAAACGCCGCGGAAGGTTGATAAAAAAGTTTACAATTAGGCCTACACGACTTTTTTGAGGATAAACTTTTTTTTAAATTGTTTTTTAATCGATTCTGGAGCTTGGAGAATCGATTCCCAGTTTTGAGAATTGATGTCATCACTAATCAGTGCAGTGCATCGTTAAACCCG
>OZ023336.1:12677930-12752930 GCA_964007535.1 Brachyptera risi | reverse complement strand
TTATTCAGCAGTAACATATGAAGAATGTATTGTCATTTCCAGTTTAATACGGGTCCTAACCCAGCCAATAATCTCCAAGCATAAATTAAAAACCTTTTTTTTCTCCACAACCTGTTGAAAAATATTCAGTCTCTCCGCTGCGGCAAATTTGAATGTTGTGAACTGAGCGGTTTTATAAATCATGAATATTTGTATATAGGAAACTGATGTTGTAAGTTACTGAAATTTCAAGGATAGCTAGTATATTAGACCTGATTTATTAATTATTAAATCTGTTAATGTTCAGTATAGGATGATGGGATTAGGTATTTTGTCAGTATCAGATTTTTCATTATTAACTTCTAAAACTTGCCATGAAGTCATTGTTTTCCTATCAAGGTTGAGTATGACAGTCAGAAGTGTTTGAATGGGACACCACAAGGGCAATTTTCATCATGTAATATATATTCTGTTTTCATGCCTGAAGCTAGGTTCCCATAACGATTTTTTCACGTGACCTCCGTCAAAACTTCGGCCGACGGCAACTCTTAACCAATCATTGGCAAGAGAAAACAACGGTAGGAGGGAACGATTTTTCCCCGTCCAAGTAGAGCCAACTCCAACATTTTGACGTCCGGGACGGGACGATTTGCGGATGTCGTGTAGAGTACCAACAATCGAATGTAAGATCGCATCGTCGCAATTCCGTTTTATTTTGATATAGTCCTAACTATTATAATCGCAAGTAAAAACACACGCTGTTTTATATTCTGAGTTTATATGAACAACTATTCATTTTTATTGATTAGTTTCATTCCCGAAATGTTCATCGAGGCAATTAGAGAATATACGTGCCCAAGAAAGTGTCATGTTGACTCGTTGATTTCGATGGTTGCCTTCAAAAAGTTTTAGTTTTTGCCGATAGAACGCATTACCTAAAATTCGACGGGAAAAACGGTATGGGAATGTGATCTATTTCACACCAACGATGCCGTCCGAAGTTTTGACGGACGTCATGTGAAAGAATCGTTATGGGAACCTAGCTTAACATAGAATTTCTGTCTTGCATGTCCACCTCGTTGACTTTTGTGTCGTGTTGTCGCAGTATTTCAACAACGAGCAGTACGAGGCAGAACGCTACGACCAGAGCCTGAAGAAGTACGAGGACGCATCCCTCAAGACGTCGACGAGCCTCGCCCTTCTCAACTTCGGCCAGAACGCAATCTTCAGCGCGGCCATGAGCGGCATCATGGTGCTCGCAGCCAACCAGATCATGAAGGGTGAGCGCCAACTAGCTGACAAAATCACACAATTATTTTCTCAATTTTTTAATTAAAAAAAATATATATTAAATATTTAAAATGTAATTATCATTTCAGCCCCCTCCCACATATCCAACCTCTATTCCCCCTAACTCCAATTTCAGCTTCTTGTCCCCCCCCCCCTCCCTCTTTCACCCACCCACCTGAACAAGCAGCCTTCCTCAGTTTATCTCTCTCTACTCTGCTGAGGCAATAGCCAAAATGGCAGAATCTCGTGTGTTTTTTCACTCATTCTCTGTGTTCTATCTACGAGCTCTGCACTTTGAGTAGGTCTGTCTCTGCTCATAAACCTCCATAAGCTGCTGTTCTTTCTTTTTTTTTTCACCCAATTCAATTATCATAGATGGAGTTTTAGGAATAAAGCATTTATTTCATCAATGCTAAATTCCCACATCTTCATAGATTCTTACTATTCAAAATTGGTGATATGTGAATGTAGCTCATGATTTCAATCATTTTAACAATTCATCAATCATCATACTTTGAATTCATCATTGAATTGAATGAGCTTGAAATGACTTGTGTTGCAGGAAACATGACGGTGGGCGACCTGGTGATGGTCAACGGGCTGCTGTTCCAGCTGTCGATGCCGCTCGGTTTCCTCGGCTCGGTGTACCGCGAGGTGCGGCAGGCGCTCATCGACATGCAGACCATGTTCACGCTCATGGCCATGGACACCAAGACCAAGGTACGCTCACCCCCCCCCCCCCCTGACAGCCACCTTACCAAATCACTGGGCATCTCCCGACATTTCATTGGAACACACTTAAGAAAAATCAGGAACATGACATTCAGGAAAAAGTGATGTTTCAATTAATTTTTCAAATTTGACCCTAAAACCATATAACTTTCTGTGAACAGCTTGTCTTAGTGAGATGTTCTCATGAAAAAAATAATCAGCAAGTCAATTATAGTGTAAAAGTTCATTAAATAATCAAAAATTGGTAAGAAAAGATTCAAGATTACGTATTACCATTGAGTAAAGAAGTATCCTACGGGATAGAGTGGCAGCGCCCTGGCTAAACAGTCTACAGACCTTGGTAGTGTTACGCCTGGTAATCCTGCTAGGAGCGCTGTGATCACACCATTTGCTAGAGCACTGTTGCGAGTGAATGCTGTTAGGAGCGCTGTGATCAGCCAACTTTTTCATTGTTGGTAAGCAATTGGTAAGCATAGGCTCTGGCGTATGGCATTGCCTATCTAGAGACTACTTTATCAATGATATTACTAAAGACTATAGTTCTTGACTGTAACTAGTAACTTCAAGCGTGCATTGAAAAACGTAAATATGGGATTAATAAATAGCCTCGTCTGTAGACTACAACTTTGCCGCTTGAAGACGTGTTTCACGTACACTTTGTAATACAGTTTTCTGCCATTTCTGTGGCGCTGTTTTACATGTTTTGCAAAGCTGTGTACTGAACACTGGCCGCTTCGATCGACCATCTCCGCTGTCCACTAACACTACCGATTGGATGGGTCGAGCCACCAAGATACCTCCACTGAAGATGTCTAATATCAGGGAAATTGATTTATTAAACAATGTTAGTTATCTAAATGTTTGTTATATGTTTTGTTATGTATAGGCCTATGGTTGTTTTTTAATTTTTTCATTTTATATCCACATTAAATTCTTGTTGATTCGAGATTTGTCATCATTCAAATCTGACTCGGTTCCTGGCCCCAGGTATACCAAACGTTCTCTCAACGTTTGCGTCGTGTTGTTTCAGAACATGGCGAACGCGCTGTCGATGCAGATCACGCTCCCCAACTCCACGATTGACTTCAAGAACGTCAAGTTCCAGTACATCGAGGGCAAGCCGATACTCAACGACTTGTCCTTCACGATACCAGCGGGCAAGAAGATAGCCATCGTCGGCGGCTCGGGCTCGGGGTGAGTACCCGACAAACTCGACGGGGCGCCGGAAGAGCGTATGTACAATACAACCTCCGTAGTATGTCGTCAAGGGGCGACAGCTAAATCGTCGTATTATCGCAATCGTCATCATAAATTGAAATTCATCACTTTTTTATTTTTAAAATATTGGAAGATAAAGGAGTCAAGAAAATGAATTAGGCTACAATGAGATATTGTCGGCAACAATTTACATTTATGTTGTTGTCAATACAGCTATGTATGTAGGCGGGCCCTACATAATAATAGTGGTAATAATTACTTCTTAGGAAACTAGCTATAATTATTGACTGTTGGCTTTGGTTCTGTATTTGTTGACACTAGAGTCAAACTCGTTTTTCCTTCCCCTCAACACAGACGGACAGTTGTCTGTGATACTTTATTGATATTTAGCCAGATGTCTCGGCCCCATTGACACGTGTTATGCTAGTTCATAAACCTCAAGGTTACACCATTTGACAGTGAATAGCATCTGTTTCCCTAGTAGGAGCCAGGGAGGCGGAGAGGCACTCGAGTCTCGGCAACAGTGGTGCCTTCGATTCAAAGGTGGCGCGTTCGAGGCGATTCAAGTATGACTCATAATGGGTTTGCGCAAGTGCGTAAGTGATCGGAAATGAGCCTAGCAGACACTTCACAGCTAATTTATTGTTTGTTACTTTTGGGAATTTATTCGTCGTAGAATTTGCATTTTTGATACTGTGGGGACTATTTTAACCGTCGTATTATCGCGATCGTTGTTATAATAAGCGTTGTACTATCAAAATAAAATAACATTGGGTCATATGGGGATTGGCCGGGACTATCTCGAAACGATGCATCGTTTCGTGTATAAATGATGCAATCGTCGTTGTATTAAGCGACGTACTATGGAGGTTGTACTGTATTTGGTCCCACCCTGTACTCCTATATCACTAATGGATTTTCCTGCTAGGATGGTTCTTCCTGGTCCCTTGGGAAGCAACAGATTGACGTTTCACTGTACGCAAGTCTTGAAACGTACAGTTGTGGTCATATCATAACCTTTGTTCAAATAATTTATGAATGAAAAGGATATTCCAAGTGGTAAAAAGACTTGAGCCCTTTAATTTTGCTACGCAAAAAGAGAGTTCATTTTAACTACAATTTCAATTTAGTATACCAAGAGCCGGCCCTACCAACTGATGATTGATGGTTTTTAAAAGCAATAAAAAGTGAATCGACTTGTTATCACCCTTGGTTACGCATGTTTTTTTGTGTGTGTACGTAAATCAGCGATTAACCAATTATTACTTACCGTAATTATTAACGCGTTATACCAACTGATGATTAGTGAGTTGAGCGAGAATTAGCGAATTTACATATCCCTTGATTAGGTATGCAATTTCCATACCTCGACTAATTAATTCTTAATCGTCAGTCGATAATACCGACTCTCATTAAAACTCGATGTCGAGTCTAACGTAACCGCACTTCCGTGTCCAGCAAGTCGTCGATGATCCGCCTGCTGTACCGCTTCTTCGAGCCTCAGTCGGGCGAGATCTGGATCGGCGGCAAGAACATCCTCGACATCGACCTCGACAGCTTGCGACACGCGATCGCGATCGTGCCGCAGGACTCGGTGCTGTTCCACGACACCATCTTCTACAACCTGCACTATGGCGACCTTGCCAAGACCGCCGAGCAGGTGTACCAAGCCGCCCGCATGGCCGACCTCCACGACACCATCCTCACCTGGCCCAAGGGCTACGACACGCAGGTGGGCTCACTTCACTTCAGTTATTTACAGTCTGTGAAATCAATGGTGGAAGAGAGACGTGTTATGTGGAATAATCACATTGATCGTATGCCAGAACACCGGATTGTGAAGGTTGCTAGGGATAAATTTCCCAGAGGTCAGTGAAGTGTGGAGAGGCCAAGAAAAAGATGGCGAGACAAACTTATTTAGTCCAGTTAATGAACAAGCCGAACGCTTGGGAAGGAAAGAAGAAGAAGAAGAAATCAATTACATGTGGTGAAGTTCTTATCACTAATAGGCCTAATACATTAAATTTATCTTTTTCCAACTTCTCCCTCAGTGATTGTACAGATTCGGGAAGCAGTCTGTGTTTCAGCTCTTTGCTTCCATTCCATTCTCTAATTCTCCAATGAGAATTTCCCAACGTTTCTAGCAGCTTCTTTGAGCCTACCTAATTGATGGGTCCTCTATAAAACTTTGCCAAGGGCCTAACTCAAGTTGGGCCCTTTTTAACGAAACTCCGTAGGTGGCATTATATGTATACCTACTATCGACTGAGCCACCGTCGGAAAAATTTAACACCCCACTAGAGAGCAGCATGCATGTTTATACTAGCGCCTGCTATACAGGATTCCTATACCACGGCTGATCACTGCCTAAAAACTACCAGCTGATTTACGGGCTTAGCTTCAGAGCCATTATCTCAAAACTAGAATTATTGACATTGTCTGGTTGATCTGGTTTAATGGGTTGTTATGATAATTGTTTGCTCAATGAGCCTATCAAAAGCTATGTAATACGGGGTACGAATGAGCAGGTGATTATAAAACTATGAAGTGATGATTAGTGTCAAAACAACGTTCACAGAAACCCATGCCTTATGCGGGACTTGAACCCACTTCCAACGTTGACTTCAAATTCTAAAGCGGTATATATTGATTAGTGATGACATCGATTCTCAAAATTGGGAATTGATTCTCGAAGCTGGGGAATCGATTAAAAATCGATTTGAAAAAAAAGTTGTGTAATTTTGAACTTTTTTTTCAACCTTCCCTCGGCTTTCTACGTGAAGAATAGCTGCTAGAGACTTCTTTGAACTGTGCTGTACCATTCGGGTATTTCTGTCAACATTCATCTGTCAGACGTAACCGAAGGGATAGCTTGTCGTTCTTCTCTCTTTCCCCTTACCCCACACCCATCGCACACGCATCACATTCCACACCTCCTCCCACAACCGCACAAATATATCGTCACATCGAGACGAAAACTCTCAAGCGTTAGTAGGGTTTTAAATACAGTCGAGCCTACATATAACGAACTCGGTTTTAACGAAATTTTGGTTTTTATGAATTAATTACCATTCCCCTTCAAATCTCCTATCCTTACAATGTTAAATAAAGACCGATAACGAAGTGATTTATATTTCAAAATTCGGTTATTACGAATTTTTTGTCACTTTACAGCATATTTTGCTCATTATTTTCAGCTATTCCAACAAAATATTCGAAAATCGGAGTATTTTGCGTGAATTTATTTTCAGGTTACATTTATTTTGAACGGACTGTAGGCTACATCGTAGCAGCTGGTGACGCGTACAGCACGTGGTCATAACTCTTGCTGCACCCCCCTCCCTCCCCGTCCCACGCACAGTGGAACAGCCCATACACAAACATTCGCTCAACGCGCGCTAAATAATAACGTGATGGTGACATCTTCAATGACTTTGTTTATCTATTTTTTGTTTGCATTCCTTCATTTCCATTCGTGATAGTGTCCTGTAACCTAGGAAATAAAACACGAGAAGTGGGGAGTGGTGGTGTTATGTGATGGCAGATGATGAGTTCTTTATGAAAGGACATTGTTGTTTTCTATTACTTTCTACAAACATACTAAGTGATGATACGATGCGATGATAATATGTCACCTAATACAGTACTATACTAGGGCCTAAGTCGTAAATGTAGCCTATCTTTATAAATCTCTAAAATCCAAGTGCTGTTATGAAAAAGAGCAATAAATCTCTATAACGAAATTCTGTTTTTACGAACAGATTTTTATTCCCCTTGAAATTCGTTATATGCGGGTCCGACTGTAGTAAATACGGAATAGAGACGATTGTTTGAGACACCTATAGCTGTCAGTATACTGCTCTAGTAAAATGCAATGCGGCTTGCAAGTTCCAGGTGGATGAGCACGTATACATTGTATCTTCAATCATGCTGATTGTCAACAGACAGTAAAATCTCAACAATACAAAATAATATAGACAGCAAGATGAGCACATATTGCGACTTGAAGAAGTACAGCACTGACCCCAAAAAAAATGGAAAAAAAATCAATTTTTCGATTTGAGAATCCTTTTACATTAGAATTGATTCTGAGTCGATTTTCGATTAATCGATGTTATCACTAGTATATACTGAACGGCACAATTTGACGATTGTATTGTTGTCAGGTTGGTGAGCGTGGTTTGAAGCTGTCTGGCGGGGAGAAGCAGAGAGTCGCGATTGCACGAGCGATCCTCAAAGGTTCTCCGATATTGGTGTTCGACGAGGCTACGTCTTCGCTCGACTCCATCACAGAGTTTGTAAGTTGATCTTGTCGTATCATGTCCGTGTTATGGGAACGTTGAATAGCTTGTGCTATCAATTGTTTGTTTTGAAAAGATAAAACTGAGACATACAAATTTCTGAAAGTTTCTGAAAATTTCTGAAAGTTCAATTTGTTTTCAGGCTTCGATTATGATATTTCAGGACTTAGATTCGTTCATTTGCCAACCACTTTTCAAATTTCAATCAATGTAATTTTTGAATTCAAAGCAATATTTGCAACTTCAATTCGATTTGATATTTGCTATACTGCCGCACTTAGGAAGAACACCGTATGTGCATTTTTTACGTTTTTGAGTTAGATACACTTTCTTAAGTCATTTTTTCTCAGCTTTCCAATGCACGTAGTTAGAACACCGTATCTACTCTATAAATGGGTCAAACCAATAACCCGAATCACCGTATATGCAGACCCAGTGAGGGTATAAGTAAATAAAACACAGTATCTACCAATACTTGAATAAAACTCCATAAGTGCAGCATGGAGTGGTAGATGCGGTGTTTTATCTAAGTATACACAGACTACAAACCAAAACACTGTTTATTAAATATCTCAGAACCAATATTTTGCAGATACTGTGTTCTTTCTAAGTGGGGCAGTATATCGATTGAAATTTGCAAATATTGGTGAATATTCAATATTGAAATTTCGTTATCGTTATTCGATTTCCGTATTTGATTCCGTGCAATTTTTTCTGATGAACGGTAACCTCATTTTTTATGTTTCAATCCTAATAGATTGCTGGTGGCTATTCTCATTACCAATTACAGTGAAACCTCTATGCATTGTTCCCGCATCCATCGCTTTCCTGCTTCCATCATTCATTGTATCCTAGCCTACAGCCATATAATATAACCATTGTTGAATTATCCTGGATGGTTCAATTTTTGTGGTCCCTTGAAAAACAATAGATTTCACTGTAGGCCTACGCTGATTTTTTTTCTTCGTTCATCATATTCTTGGCCTATAATATAAATATCAAACTACAGTATTTCACCCACTTGGTCAGTCCTCGAGTTAACATGTAGGCCTATACAGTTAAACCTCTATACATCGTTCCCGGATCCACCGTTTTCCTGCTTGTATCATCAATTTTTCTCACCCCACCCCCATATAATCGATGTTAAATTTTCCTGGATGAATTGTTCTCCTGCATGGATGGTTTTATTTTCCTGGTCCCTAGAAAAACGATGGATAGAAGTTTCACTGAATAAAATTTCTTGTACTATTGGAGTGTCTAGAACTGAACTGATTGTGGTTTGTCCGCACGCAGAACATCCTTGACGCGCTGCGTCGCGCGACGGAAGGCCGCACGTCGATCTGCATCGCGCACCGCCTGTCGACCATCATGGACGCGGACGAGATCCTCGTGCTGGACGGCGGCAAGCTGGCCGAGCAAGGAAGTCACAGCAAACTACTGGAAAACCCACTCAGCATATACTCGAAAATGTGGCAGATACAGAATATGAATGCACATAGTAAACCTAAAGAACCAACGAAATTATGAGTGGAGATGAAGAATTAGGGTTATATATTTTACTTTTTAATAAATGTTTATGTTTGAGGGTAATATTATTTTATGTACAAAGAATTTATCGCGAGTTTATTGTAAATAATTTTCTGTGTATATTATTTGGAACTAGACATTTCTAGGCCTTCCTGTTAAACCTAGGGCCGGTTGCAACGTCAATGTTTAATTACCGTAATAATTATGACTTGGTGTCATGGCCTATCCTATTTGATGAACATTGCAGGTAAGTTTTGAATTGCAACATAACGTTGAACTTTGTTGTTGCAATCGCGCCAAGCTCTGAAGTGCGACAATATTTTAGGCTATAAATTAGATTATAATGTGAGAGTCTGTGAATGGGTATGTATTTTAGATTATTATTTATTAAATTATTTTAGAAATAATTTTGAGAATTCAGTTTTAAATTGTCATGAATTGTCCCTGAAGATTCCCCCATTCCATTTCACATTCTGTACATTTCACGAGTATGAACACAAAACGGTAAGTTGATTTGTTGATTTACCGACGGTAGCTCTACGAGAGCCGGTGACTACACTTATCACACAGTCGTTGAACGGTTTAGCCAAATCAGTTCAGCCTTATTACGGTTTAAACATGCTGATTTACAAGCCGTTTCCGGCATTTCCGATACAGTTCAAATTGTGATTTGGCACTGTCGGATCACATCTGAAATGTGTCCTGAGCAGGCCAAAATGATTTTGCAACTCCCAGCCAATAAGAAGGCGGTGTGAATGAAAAAATATGGCTGGTGTCTTTTGATCTACACATTTTTAAGCTGGCCCTCCATGAACGCGATTTGCGTTTCGCTTTCGCAAGGCGGTGGAGTTGAGGCGAGCTCAACAATCAGAAATTGCGTCGCTCTCCGCACTGATTGGTCGTTTTATCATCATGGTGGCTTGAAAATACGCTTTTAAAGAAATCCAGCTTTAGATTAAAATGATTCAGCGTGTATTGATATATTCTGTCCTTTAAAATAAATATAAGTGAAACCTCTATTGTTTTTCAAGTAACCATGGTATGAAGCCATCGTGCACAAAAACGATCCTTCCAGGAAAGTTCAACATTGACTGTACGGGAGCCGTGTGGTGTGGAACAAAATGAAGGATGCATCGAGGTTTCACTGTAGGTCCACTTGTCAGATTCATCTATTATCAAAAACTTGATTGAATATCGGCACAAGTCTTGCAGCTCGGTTCCTCTAACGCGCTAGCTTCTTGTGATCTGGTAGGTGAGGGGCTTATCAGACCTGGTTTTATACCTGCCTCCATCCATCTTTTAGTGGCTTTTCATGGTTTACCTCTGTAGACTAGATTCCTCCTCCTACAATACAGGCCACGACCACTTTCTTCTCATTACCTAAGAAACCTTCATCTCTATAATCTGATGCAAATGGACTTGTTTATATTACATAGCGTTGCTAAGCCCAGTGTGAAATACCTTAATACATTTTTCGAATCAATAAATTTCAGTGATCTAGTACACAATGCTGAAATCTGACATTAGCTGCATTTGACAGCATGTTGTGAGTGAAGCCTGGGAAAGGTTATGATTATTGATCATTCATAGAATCATAGCAATATAGTAATGATTGATACTATTTCTTTCACGATATAAGAAATGTGCCATAAAAATGGAACATGATTAAATTATTGTTGTATAGTTTTAACAGAAGAATCTCTGAAGAATTTAATTATATCCATATTAGAACTTGATTGTGGTAAATTTGCATGTCTATTTTTTGTAATTGATGAGCGTAGCAAAGTCTCCATCCCACTCTTATAGGGCTTTGTCTGTGTGTTTTTTTTTTTGTTTGTTTGTTTGTAAGCACTCCACAGGTCGCAAGGGTTGACTGATGAACATGAAACTTTTTTTGTACAGGCAAACTCATCCAACTTGGAACTGTATAGTTTTTGGAATGAATCGGTCGTGCCGATTTTGAGAAAAATCATCTCAAAAGTTTCTAAAAACCCCATAAGATTTGGCTGGGCGGAAAATGTTGAAAAATAAAATTTCTCCAAATGGGATGAAATTCTCTGTAAATGTGTATACATAGATTTTACACATTTTCACGATTTTTTAAGCAATTCCAATCAGCCGTTTTGAAGAAAAAAAATAAAATAACTGATAATATTCTTCAAATAGCATAAAAATTGTGACAGAATCAAGTTGTCAAGATTCACTGCTTTCTAGATTCAAGAGTTGACCAACAATGAAGTATTTTTTATCTACATCAAGGTGTGTAGAATACCAGAGTCAATGAAGGGGCAAGAGTAGAACTACTGTAACGACTTTTATAGCTTATTCAGATATCAAGGTGTGTAGAATACCAGAGTCGATAAAGTAGCAAGTGTAGAACTACTTCAATGACTTTTATACCTTATTCAGATATCTCGCTCATCTTACAACGCATATTTCGCGTTTGACTAGTTTATTGATTGCCCTGATTGATAATGTCCTAGTCCCTATTTTCTTCTTCATTTTGATCTATTTGACTACTGGTACTGCATTAATATTATATAAGGTAATTCTGGGTATCTATCTTCAACAAATGTAATAAGGCTTTTTAATTACAGAATGGAGCATGTAAAAATATCTTTGGATTTGAAAATAAATGAAATATCTGTTCTAAAATCTCACTCCAAAACATTTCATTGAGCATGAAATTGTTACGTTTTACTGTACATTTCTAATCAAAATCATTAATAAATAGTTGAATACCAAATCATTATTTCATGCTTGGAGATTTGATGAAAATAGTCATTATTCTAATACAGTGCAAAATCAAGGTGTGCGTGTTTTAAAATATATACTGTATCCAATTAACTCCCAATTTATTCAAATTTCATGAACTCCAAGTTTTTAGGAAAACCTTCCACGTAATATTAAAACTTCAAGAATTTGATAATATTTTGTAATTATTATTTTTAGAAGAAGCTCCACTATTTCAGATGGTGAAAATTTGTAGGTTGATGGAAATATTTTCAATATATGAAATTAAAATTTCCCCAAAAATGTGAATGAAATGTTTAAACAAAAATATATGCTTCTAATTTATTTCACTGAATTCTATAATATCATTTTACGTTGCTGTAGTCGGGCATTGGATGATATTGAAAATGATCTACAACCAAATTTCAAATAAAATGAATTTTAGGGTGGGATCCATTTAATATTTTCGCACTATAATTATTGTTTTATATTTCTGATTGTAAACCTGTAATAATTGCTGACATTTTCTTTGATACCTTTTATAATATGTGAGATCCATTTTTATCCTTTACCTATTTTCCATTGTGTTAATTGCATCATTTTCCAAAAAGGCAAAAACCGTTATTTACGATCTTATGATTTATGAAGGATACATTTTACAGCCCTCTACAATTCGTAATTCTACCCCATACCAACCGCATAAAAAAAACATGGGTTGTCATACAAGAATAAACATGGCCATGTTATTGATTAGTACTTTGAGTCAAGAAATTGCTTTTATGAGAACCCGATTACGAAAACTAAATATTGCAGTAATTATGATTACGATATAAATTCACAACAACATAAATAATGTATGCGAATTCATATTCAATAAAAGCTTAATATCAAAGTAGTTTCTGATTTGAGTTCTTTTTGTAAACAAAAATAAATGATGGAGCTCAGAAGATATAATTTTGAAGTTTGATGTTGCCCTTTTCTACAGGTAATGTTATATTAAGCTTTGAATTATTTTAGAACAAAGTTAAAGTGAGTCGAAGGTGTTTTACATTGGCGAGAAATAATGTACTGTGATAATGGTTTCAAAGTATCCTATTTGCATCCAAAATGTAATTCTTACTTGCATTAAGAGATTGCACTAGGTAGGTATAGATCCAGCTGTCATTCTTTGATAGTGGAATTAAACTAATCTTGTCTTCGAACTCTTAGGGGCCTAGGCTAATCGTTGGATTTTTTTGGAATGAGTCAAGAAATCTATTCAACGTACAGAACAGACTTATTGTGATCGGCGACAACATTATGGAATCCTCCGAAGCATCCGGTTCCAACAGTCGCGAGTCACCAAGTTCGTTGCAGTATCGTCGCAAGACCTTAAAATCGTCATCTGGTCCTTATACACTTTCTCCAGCAACAAGAGGTGTGTTGAGATTTCACAAAACTAGAAATGTATTTGTGAACTTGTTGAGCAAAAGCATTTTAGAGACTAGATATTCATACTTTCTTTACCACATCTCTGGTTCTATAATACTTATCAGTAGGGCCTAGGCAATCTTTGTTTAAAACTAGGCCTAATTGATTATGTGCACATACTTCATGTACACTATACATGACTTGACAGTTTTTTGGTAATGTGTTTAGCATATAATCGCCAACAAGCGTATGCACCGCCCGCTAAGAAAGTTCCACGACCCTACCATCCCACGACTCAACCACGGATCGACAAGAACACGGAAGCTATGAGACACATTGTACGAGAAAAAGTCAAGACATTAGAGAACAAGCTTGCTGAAGCTCAGAGTGAACTCCACGTAAGACCTTTCAATAACCGATCAATCATTCATCATTCAGATTTTTGAATTCTGCCTAGATTACCATATAGGCCTACTCATTCTCTAAATTTATAATTACCGGTAAGGTTCACTGTCACCGTCATACATATAAGTGTTCCGAATTACCCACACACTCATTGCAAATAAATTTGTAACAATTTCATTGATTGAGATCTGACCAGTAGATTAAATCATCTATTTTCATTCAAATACCAGTAGTAATTATATATTGGTAATGTAGTCTTTGCTAGCCATATCATGTGATGTCAATGAAAATGTGTACGCCGATGTCCGCATCATAAACATTGGTTCTGTTTTTGTATTTCAGAATGTGACGATAGAGAATCGTACGTACAAGACATTGATCAGAAGGCAGGAGGCCATGTTGAAACAGTACGAAGGAACGGAAACGAGCCTGCCGCAGGTTATGCAACAGCATGATGAGGACATGCGCGTTGTCAAGTCGTCTCTGAAAGCGGTAATTATATTCGCAACTTCAACTACGGTGTAACCTGTATCCATTCGTTTTTCAAGGGACCAGGAAAAAACATTCCCGCAGGAAAATTTAACATTGAACTTTGGTTATTTGGGTGTAAAGTAATCTAGAAAATAAATGATTGTTAGCAGGAAAGCAAAGGATGAAGAAATGATTTTGCCAACTTTCTATTTTTATTGGGCCATGAGTTTACCATGAGTTACGAAAAAAAAAACGTCTGGTTCGAATGCTGAATGATGCAGCACATAAATATGATTTGATAGACACCAATCTCGGGGAAGACAGGCAAGGGGGGGGGGGGGCTATGACATTTTATTGCAAAATAATATTTATATACAATGAAAAAATCTTCAACTCAGCGCCTATGAATAGAAAAAAGTTGGAATCGGTCATAAAATATTATCCTCTATTGGAAACCAAGTAATTTTATATTTTCGTAGAGAGCGCATGTGAGTCGATCAGCGATTAGGCCTATCAGTTTTTTGTTCAAGTCTTTCGAACGGTCTGAGATATCAAAATTTAAATACAAAAGAAACACAGACATTTTTAATACTGTCAAAATGGTATTCATAAGTTATAATTATTCAACACATATCGCATTAAATACAGCTGAAAAACAAATGTTTAGCAGTATACGTTCGACAATCATGCGATATAAGTTGTATAGTTTTTACTTTCACCAACTTGAAGGTATTAAAAATATCTGTGTGTCTCCCGTATCTTATATATCATTCGAAAGTGATCATTATAAAAGTGATATTCCGCTAAAAGTCGTCCGGTACCCTGTTACGGTTGTTTCAGGAGAAACGCATGGTGCGCGAGCTGGAATACCAGGTGAAGAGCCGGGACGATCAGCTGATCCCGCTGCGGTCCGAGTACCAGAAGCTGCTGAAGCTCTGCCAGGACGACAAGCTCACCGAGCGGGAGAAGCTGACGGAGGAGGTGGAGCGGCTCAAGGAGCGCCTCAAGGAGAAGGAGGAGAAGATACTGGTGAGGAGAGCGTATAGGCCTACGTGTGTCAATAGTGCAGTCAAGGCAAAAGGTCTGAAACTCTTCTGGCGTATATAACCCCATAGTAGGCGCACAATGAAACCCCACAATCTCACTCTTCTACTCTCTCTCTCTCTCTCTCTCTCTCTCTCTCTCTCTCTCTCTCTCTCTCTCTCTCTCTCTCTCTCTCTCTCCCTCTCTTTCTAATGTTACAATGTTGACTAAACTTTTGTAACCATTCGTCAGTCATATTAAGATTTAGAAGCACAATCTATTTTCACTTGTCTTGTCGAATAGCGTTCAACTATTTTTTCGGCCATATTAAAATTTAGAAGCACAATCTATTTTCACTTGTCTTGTCGAATAGCGTTCAACTATTTTTTCGGCCATATTAAGATTTAGAAGCACAATCTATTTTCACTTGTCTTGTCGAATAGCGTTCAACTATTTTTTCGGCCATATTAAAATTTAGAAGCACAATCTATTTTCACTTGTCTTGTCGAATAGCGTTCAACTATTTTTTCGGCCATATTAAGATTTAGAAGCACAATCTATTTTCACTTGTCTTGTCGAATAGCGTTCAACTATTTTTTCGGCCATATTAAAATTTAGAAGCACAATCTATTTTCACTTGTCTTGTCGAATAGCGTTCAACTATTTTTTCGGCCATATTAAGATTTAGAAGCACAATCTATTTTCACTTGTCTTGTCGAATAGCGTTCAACTATTTTTTCGGCCATATTAAAATTTAGAAGCACAATCTATTTTCACTTGTCTTGTCGAATAGCGTTCAACTATTTCGTCGGCCATAATAAGATTTAGAAGCCTGGTCTATTGTTGCTTTTCTTGTCAAATAGAGTTTAATTAATTTGTTGGCCATGGGCCTGTCAAGATTTAGAAGCACAATCTATTGTTACTTGTCTTGTCGAATAGCGTTTAACTAATGAGATGTGTTGAGGTGTTGACGAGGCGCGTGATGCTCGAGTCTAAGAACAGCCGCTACGAGCTGGGCACGGCCGAGCAGAAGCTGCGCGAGGCTCACCGCCAGCTGAACGAGAAGCGCGAGGAGTGCGAACGTCTCAAGCTGGCGCTCGGCGACAAGCAGAAGTTCATCGTGGAGAACGCGCACCGCTTCGCGGGCAACCGCTCGTACTCGTACGTCGGCGACCCGGCCAGGTCCGTCACCTCGCTCAACGGAACCAGGTACGCACACAAGCTTTCATTCACAACTCTTCAAAATGGGGTGGTATTGGGGAACAATGATTTTGTATTTAGTTTCGATGTTATTAAAAAAAAAAGTAAAATTGCCCTTATGGTGCCCTGTCCAAACGATCCTACTATCATCCACAGCCTCAATTAGAGAACAATGATTTTGTATAAAGTTTCCATGTTATTAATAAAAAATTTGTATTCACTAACCAATTTCACACATAAAGTCAGAAGTTATGGTCTGTTATTTATTTTAACTGTGAAAACGTAGGCCTACTAACTAAACGTATCAGTTCTGCTTTTTACAGGAGTTATTCAATTTATTTAAAGCCTCAGTTATAAGTAACATAGGCCTACAACTATTATGTAGCCTGTAAAGTGTAACTACAGTAAACCCTCGTTAATTCGAATTCCAAGGGACCCCAAAAATCAAAATTCGAATTAAAAAAATTCGATTTATGAAAAAAATGTTTTTTCCTTCTATAGTACAGTAGTATACTGTGTGCGTGTAGTTTGGTTGACCATGTGCGCCTTGCAGGTTGTTTGTTCCCTCCTATTTCCCCCTTGCTCTAAGGAAGCCAACTTTGACAGCCATGTGGTTATCTTCAAGTCAAGTGTTTTCTCAGCAATTTTAACAATACAACAAGGAGTCTCATTAATACTATATATTATCATGTCATTCATCAGGTAACACTTATCACAGTTCACAGTGTTGAAAGAGTCAAATTACCAAACTGGATGTTTGGATTAAAAAGTAAAAAGCAAGGCAATAAATATAAATATTAGGGCCTGGAATGAAATGAATGAATTATTCTCTCTACATGCACTAGCCGGCTGGTCTATTTATTATTGTTTCGTGTTTGTTCAATTTGAATTTCAGCAAAAATTACGAATGAAAGTTGACACAATCACATCCATTATCCTAAACATTACCGCTCGGGTGTCTCGACCAGCCAGATGTCTGTCTGTGACCCTGAAAAGATCCCCCGCCTAACCCCTCATAATAATAGCACGCGCTGCACATGTGGCTATGACGTATCTCTAGCTTGCCGGGTCGCCAGGAATGTTGATGACAAAGGATTTCACGTGATAAAATATCCAGTTGTGAAAACTTTTATTCGTAATTTTTGCTGAAATTCGAATTAAACAAACACGAAACAATAATAAAACAGTAGTTTGGACTAATCATCAGTTCGAAATTCGAAATAATAAAAATTCGAATTATCGAAATGAATTAACATTGATATCCCTATACCAGCGGCCGGGGTCATTTCTCTGGTTCGAATTAGCGCGGAATTTGAATTAACCGAGTTCGAATTATCGAGGGTTTACTGTACTGACCATTGCTATTTTCAAGGATGATAATGTTCTATACAAGTAACATTGAATCTTGCCGCCGATGTCTGGTGCCGCAACACTAATGCTACGTCCAAGATCAACAACAAATATACTGTATCAATTTGTGTGTGAACATAACAAATTCTATCCAATTTTAAATCGCTCATGTGTTATTAAATATTATTATTTATTATGCAATTGGCTTTTGAATATTATTAAAACTAGGAAAACGCAGAATGTGCGTTGTGAGATGAGCTTAGAGTATGGCAATCTAGAATGAAAAATAACTTGTCAGCTCAATTTACATCTACAAACCTTGACTTACTTCAAACGTTCAAAAACCTCACCTGCAACTTGTTGATATTTATAGTAACCTGCAACCTGTCGCATAAACACTTTGCAAAACCAATTGATCCAAATATTCAATAAAATGTACACGTTTATTGCGTTTTCTTCATTATTTCTCATTCGATTGTTTTAAAAATCTCTGAAAAGGTGTATAATAGTATTTTTAATATTCTGTGAGAATTTGAGAGCTTTTGAAAAATTCTTGTTTTTCAAGTATTTTTCCTCCGGGTTATTCTTATGAGGATTTTCCAAACTTTCCGATTATTTTCCGGAAAAACCTTCGGACCGATTCCTCTGAATAACAATCCCAACCTATTCTCGTATGACACCAACGTTCAGAAAAAGTTTCAAGTTGATTGATTCATTTCTCTGACCTGTATGCCGCGTAAATAATTACAAAAAAAAAAAAAAAAAAAAAAAAAAACATAAAAACGAAGCCCATTTTTTTCAGGGTGTGAAATGGAAAGCTTCGCTACGCTCATCCAAATATTATTGTCATAGGCCCCTATTATTGTAATTTAAAAAAAAAAAGAAAAAAAATTATATAATAGAATACAGAATTCATTACCACACTTAGAGACAGAGAGAGATACCAGTTGAATATAGTGTTCTCGGTGGTGCAAAGACTTATTTACTTCGAAGAATACTCATCGGAGAATATATCAAATCTAAATTACCGTTCTCCCTATGATTCTCCAACTGAATATAATTTGGATTTCCAGCTTCATCCTCCATCGCTTGACAATTCATTCAGAATGGTTCCGACGTGTTGTTGAATGTCAATATTTATGTTCGTACGACAATGAAAATGTATCTGCTTGTTCTTAAATTGTAGTTGAATATGTAGAAAAGGTTCCAATTGAAAGACTGACTTTGTAGGGTATTTGTAGGGTATTATAACATATGAATAAGGCTTGTTTTGCACTCCACATCAGTGTGCTATTGCTTTCTTACTTCTCATACCCAACTCTTTTATTCCAATGCTAGCGTAGCATTAGAAAGTCTCGTCCCGAACTCAGGTCCCGACGGTCTAGTTACCCCCCAAGCATTATTTGAATTTCATCTTCTACCAGACTAGTTGGGTAATTAAATAATTTTATACATAAACTGTCTTAATACAATTTTCATCCAGAAAAAATTTCACTTGCAGCCTGCTTTTACCTACAACTGAGTGAAGTCGGCGTGCTGCCTCTCTCGATGCCGCTGCGAATGCTGAAACGTGCACATTTTTTGTTGTCAGTTTCCCCGGCCTGAACGCTCAGATCCGTAACGACCCGAGCATCTTGTGGCAGCCGAAGGGAAACTACGATCAAGAGTCTCGCAGCAGCAGCGTTGCCACGGTGAGTCAGACGCGACGTTCGTCTCTACGGTCCTGTCTTCAGGCTGGGTGGTTTCTCATTGTTATCTCAGTATGCTCACTTCATTAGTGGAAACATGAACAAAACTGTGAACTGAAAACTTAGTTATACATATATTTACGTTCAAATATTAAAATATTGCCAAGGCTGATGCATAATGAATAATTGCTGTGCATAATAGTTGATATAATTAAAATGAGGTGCCCCGTCCAAACGATCTTACTTTTCATCAATAGCCTTAATTGGGAAACAATGATTTTGTATCAAGTTTCGATGTCATTAAAAAAAAAAAATAATGATAATAATAATAGTCATTAGTCATGGCTACCATTAACAGAAATAAACGCAATAACTCACACAATCACGAGGCAATAATAAGAAAGGCTCACATTTTGCCCTGCAGGAAATCTTTCGAAATTTGAATAAATTTAAAGAGATTCTCAAAGGTTTGTAAGAATTACGTTAGTCAAAATATATTTTGTACTAATTGATAATTGTTGGAGATAATTTAGTACAAAATATTCCTTGCGATGCATGAGGCACGGCCTGGGCCGTTACTGCGTACCCTGAGCTCAGTACCGTGTTTTCACGCCATGAGGAGCCATGAGCCTTCCTGACTGAAACCTGAATCACTGCCAGTTCTACAGTGATGACACGATGTAGTGATACCAACAGACTTTATCATTTCGTAGAGAAGGTGAATCAGAGCCAGAAGTTCGGATTGCTTGCTGGCGATTTAGCGACTCTTGTGAACTACATAGATACGAGTCGCTACGATGCCCGTGGCATTGTTGAACTAACAAAATCCCAAAACAAATGCCACTGCTAATATAATTATCTACCGAGCCGCGTATAGTTCGATATAAAAACGATAGTTGCGCTAGCAGCGAGTAGAACTGGATGAAGATTTTGTCCTCGGAAATGATTCACTTTGAAGAAGCGAGTTGGTACACCTTCTTTATAAAATGATAGTCTAAATGATAGATATAAAATGGTAAAATGGAGTCTGTTGATATCACCCTACATTGTGTTTATATTTAGGCCTACCCATTAATGACCTAGTTTGTATTCTTAATCTTGATGATGATTGGTCGATAATTCTCTTCCCTCTCTCTCTCCTACCAAGGGACTCTCTGTCACGCCCACTCACGCTTCTAACGGCACCTTGCCGAACGTCAACAGACGCGCGGCAGCGAACAAGAACAGGAAGTCGGTATCGCATTGCGAGATTGTGGAGCTCCCTCAGATCTCCATCAGAAAGCTGGAGCTCCGGAACAACGGACCGTTTGGCTCGACGCAAGACTCCAACACGGAGGTGTTTTCCAGCAGCTGCAATAACTCGCCAGCCGATTCCAAAGAGGACCTTTCGCAGATGATTTCCGAGTCTCACGGCGACTCGCTTGACGACGAACTAGACTCGGAGATCCAGCGAATCGAAGCGGGATCTGGCGGTCAGAGGCACAGCATATCGATCACGGTGAGAAACGACGGAGTGAACGGGGACGGCGGTGTTTCCAAGGGCGATCGAAAGACGCGGAAAGTGTCGTTGATGGCGTCGCCGGATGTGAAGAGCTCGAGCTCGGTGTCGTACGCAGAGAAGGGAAACGCGCAGAAGAGGCGCGACAGCGTAGCAGCGTTAGAAGAAAATACCGTTGGTAAGTTCGACGTGGAAAGTTCGGACAATAGCTCGGATGATTCATCGTCAGACGGGAGCGAAGATCTTCCCGAGACGGGTCGATTAGTGAAAGGTAAATCGAACCAAAAGAAGACTGAGTTGGTGGAAAGTCCCAAATGGGATGAAATGGACTACATTCAAATGGCTCACGAAGAAAGAATGAAACCGAGAAAGAAAAACAAGAGCCCAGCGAAAAGTCCTGAATCGTTGTTAGAAATGGAAGAAATGTTTAAAAAGGAGAAAGAAAAGAGTCTCGAACTGAAAGCAGAATACGAGAAATTCGAAGAAGCGAGAATAAAGAACAAGCAAGCTTTCGACAGGCAACGAGACGATGCGATCGACAACAACGCGACGATCGATGTCGAACAACGAGCGAAACTCCTCCGCGCCTTGAACGACATCGACTCTGTTTCGAACCACCAAGCGGAGCCGGCAGGCAAGCAGGAAAAGAAGCGCGCCACAATCTTCACGACCAGCACGTTGTCCGGGCCGCGCCGTGCCCACGTGTCGCGCCTGATCGATACGCCTCCGTCACCCGTCTCAGAGCCGCCCGCCGCGGTTTCGTCAAGCGGACAGAAACTGCTCCACAACCTGTTCGGCAGCCGGGCGGCCGTCGAACCCAACACGGAGGACAAACTCTACGACAATTTGAAACGGCTGACGGTCAACGATAGAAACAACAATGATTTGCCGACTGCTAGCAACAGGTTGTAACTGTCGTGATCGCAATCGATTACGTCAACGTACAAAAACGCACAATTTTTTATTGTTTTATACATGCTTTATATAATTGTTGTGTTTAGGAATTTTATGAAGTTGATGTTATGTTTTTGAAAATCTAAATTTATATTAAATTTTTTTGATTTCTATAATCAATGATTATGTACTTGTTCATGTTAGGGCTTAGAGCATTGTTTCTTAATTATTAGGGACTGAACCTAAATGGGTGACTTCATTATTGAAATCTGGAGTAGGCCTATCATGTCAAATACCGGTATGTAATGTAAGTTTGTATAACAAATATTTTTATGACAAAGTTAATTGTTACAGTGGAACCTTTTTAGTAGGTTCATATTTAGTAGTTTTATTCTTAGATCCCTTCCATATGCCCCCATGTTGAATAGTTTTTTCAGTAAGTTTTTCACTGTAGGAAGTTTTGCACTGGTCCCCTGAAATATGTTCTAAAGAGGTTCCACTGATAAAAAAGTATTTCACTATTTTACGTAATTGTCATCAGTAAGGTTTGAAACAAATCAATTCCAACTTACCGTATGTGGCATGTTTAGTGTTATGTTGAATGTTGGCCAATCAACTAGAGATACCTCGAAGAGAATATTCCGGCTTTCCGTTTTCCGGCTTTGTTTTTTCTACGTCTAGTCATTTATAGTTTGTTAAGAAAGTATGGTAGCCGCAACAAACGACCCAATCTATAATTATGTTGAAATACCTTATACAGACGTGTTGGTTATTGGTGAATGTCCAGTTACTTTCGGTTTGTATTCGTTAATTCTAGTTGCATTTTTCACTAAATCTGTAAATATATTAGATTAAATGTAGATAGGATGAGCGTAGCAATTACTTCCTTCCCTGTTGCCCTGAATTAGATTTCACCATTTCAGTAATTTATTTTTAAAAATATATCACAAGAAAAATCAACATTTGGGAAAAAAAACTGGATTAACCAATTTGATAGAATTCAAGTGTAACAATATTCTATATTTTTACAACTTTTTACATTTCACGTAGTCTCTCGTTTGGCTCTGCTTTGGAAACTTGAGTCAAGTTGGGCTAGGGTTCAAGGCCCGCATGAGGCGTGGCTTGTTGAAAACATGATTCGTTCATCACTCGCCAGTTTGTAGCCCCAAATAACCTAGCTGTTGGTGGGGTCGTTACAGCCTTACAGGCCCGTTCACAATTGCTTAGCATTTATTGTCATTACATAAGGTGGGCTACAATAGCTGATCATTGCAATGGCAGGTTCACCAATTTTGCTATGGTAGATCTATTTTAGCTTGCCTTAACAATAGTTGTATCTTGTTGTTATTTGTTGTTATCTATCTTGTTATTTCTGAGTAAAGTTTTTGATTCTACTCTCACAGTAGAATTGAATAATCATAACGCGTATTTGGTAGTCTTCACTACATTAGTACCGCATCTACTTATTGGTCGAGGTTAGCTTGTCATACGTATCGTAAGGGTTCAGTCATGAATGGAATTTCACATTTCAATAACCATAAACGTTGAACAGTAAACCACTCTTTCTTATTGTGAAGGATTACGTGGAATGCCATTATGCTTAAACACTAAACCATAAAATTACTAGACACCAAGACAGTTGTGAACGGGCCTCAAACTAAAAATAATCAATCATTTATCTCATCAGTTTATCCATTTTGAAGATGCTAAATACATCGCTCCATGCTAGCTCGTCCAAGATGGCCTTTTTCTTGTACCGATGGGCCTAAACATATAGACATTAGAGACTGTTGAGACTTGTTTTATACTGAAACGTTGAATAGTTAGTTATTTAGAGTATACGGTTTTACTGAGGAAAGTGATTAAAAAGTCCTTGGAGGACTTTATTTATGTTCCAAGATATTAACTTGAAAAGCAAAATGACGCGAATAAATCCTGTTGACGATTTGCTTTGTTGAAAATATTCCTGTGGCGTGTTATGTGTAGAATTGTTATATATTATATGAACAAATTGTGTATATTAAATATTACTAAATTGATTGGATAACAGTGGCCTGTTACAGATATTTCATGTATAATCTTGGATTATTTATAGCAATGTGTCTTAATGAAGACTTTCTCCAGAGGTAGGAAATATGAGGGTGAATTGTTGTACCTTTCAGTTTTGCAAGGTGATTGGAGTTCAAATTACAGTATTGTGAAACGGATCAACTTGATTGCCTAATTTACTACTTTGTCTGATTTTACAAGATATGTTCTACAAACAAGGCTTATATGTAGACATACGATACAATATGCTGCGTGAAAATACTACTTGAAAACGTATTTATGCTTTTCAGTTTTTATCTATGAAAAGAATATGTATAAAGCATGTAATTGAAACTAAATGTTTTACCAGTGGTGCAATATAAAATAAACTTTAGTAACTTGTACCACAGTTACATTTGTTGTTTTTAGTGTATAGTTGGTTGCACAGCTCTGGAACGCTGTTGCCTAACCATCAGGACGAGAGCTCTAATCCAAGGTTCAATACATAGATGGGGAGTACAATTATTTTGACCACAATTCAATAGTCTTTTTCAATACATATAGACATGAATGATTATGGTTATCAAATTTCGTTTAGAAATATCCAACAATTTCACTTGGTCGTATAAAATTAGGGTAGCCGTTCGATTTCGATATTGGCAGACTTGGATTCGATATCGAAAAATCATGAATAACGAAATTGAAATGTTGAATAACCCATTGACAAAAAAAAAAGTGGATAGGTGACTACCTGTCACCCAAGATACATTGAGGGTTACGTTGGTTAGCCGGTTGGAGATGGTGACTTCACTATTTTGAAAACACGTTCCATTTTCTGAGTACTTTTCTGAGAAATATTGATCGCTGCTCTACCTTGTGTTGTTTTGTAGAAACGGCTGATGGGCTGACAAACATGATGACAGCTGTTATTAGCCGAGGCGATGTCATTGAGTAAAGTCAGTTCCTTTCATCACCACTTATCTACCCGTATGTTCTTTCAATACAATGTTTTTTTTTTAACGGTCAATAGTTCTTTAAACGTGGACCGTGAATTCGAACACATTTTTAACATGGGAGGGATAGAAAGTGGTGACACCATCTCAAACGGGCAAACCAATGCAACCCTCAGTACATCTTGCTGTCACCTAACCAAAAGTGGATAAAATAAATAATAGAACCTTCACTCACGATTACTCGTTGCTGTTGGTAATTGGGAATGCTGAGTCCATGTTAAGATCTCGACTAGCTCATGATGTGTTCTTATAACTACCAGAATAAGATTGTTATAAGATAACTTCCAGATTGTCAGTGACTTTCTCTTTGAAAAATGAATTCCCCACCCTAAAAGAGTCGAATTTAAATTTTATATTTCATTATAAAATGGGTGGAAAATGGACTGAAACAGTATTATATTTCTTTTTTAACTCTAATGAGTTATTCATTGGTTGAAATTTCTGACCTATTTCAATTGATATTCGATATTAAGTTCCGATATCATTTTCATACCGCACGGCCTCCCTATATAAAACTTTGTTACGTGTAAGGAAATTGAATATAGATAGACTGTCTGATGTGTGGTATCACTTGGATAATTAATTACATTGTTGAAGACATTACTAGTATTAAGTATGAATGTATGATGTAGTAAATTACCAGTATTTACTAGTTGTTATCATGCATAAACCAATCATGATGGAACCGTGGTCTGTCACTACCAGTATTAGAATGTTCTAGAAGATATATTGAGCAAATTCAATAATATAAATTAATAAATAATATTGCCTTATATATTGTTCGACGTCTCTGTATTTTTTTTTACAATTAAACATACCTATCACACCTGGCTATAAACTACACTTCATAAAAAAAAAGTTTGGCGTAAATCGTGGAATTATTTATGCTTCTTGGAAGACGACTGGGCTGACAGTTTGTAGTGCTTTAAACCGTCATCCAGGAACTGTCTGCGTTTCTTGTGTTTCCCTCATTCGTACAAGAATGGTAAAAGTTGAGTACTGAAATGGTTCCCTACTACTATACAATGACTGATTTTTGACTTCATTTCAAGATCGTAACGAACAATTTTAGACAATCCTATTCGACACGATCGCACTATCCGTACTTCCCTATCCAAATTCCGAATGAGATTGACTATTTTACAGTCTATCCCGAATGTATAATATTCCCTGTTCGGGATTTCATCATGTGATCACTTGACACTAGGTGAGCCGGCAGCCACGTGTGGTCTAGGTTGACGTGTTGTGACTTGTAGGTGTATGTAGGCTGTGTACACTGATTGTATTGTTCTATAGTATCTGGAAGCGACACGCATTTAAAGTGTTGAATCACTATTATATTTGAGACATTTATTGTAGAAAATGTGTGTATGTACATATATTACTTTTGAACTCTTGTAATTCATGAAATTTTCAAGTTGAATTTTTGAACGAACTCATTTTTTTTTAATTTGAACTTTTACCGCGAAGCCAGGAAAACAAACTTTTTAAAAGATCGATTTATTTCATATGAACTGAACTTTTTAAAAGTTCCTTTTATGAGTGAACTTCCCCAACACTGGTACTTGAACTTGATAGATTCACCAAGAGAATATAAATGATGAATAATAAATATACTTCCAACTTACATAATGGAATCAACATAAAATAGCACCATCACTGGAGAGAAGTGTATACACTATACATAATACATCGTATACAATATCTGGGACGCTAATGGTCCGAACTGTTGCCATGCCAACAAAGCTACGCTGAATTTTTTTCTTTTTCTTTTTATATTGGGTTTTAAGGACGCACTGTAATGATTACTAAGATCTATTGGTGTCGGATGAATGATTTATGAGATGATGAGATGAAGGTTTTTATGGGTAGTGGGAAGGATTGTGGGAAGGAAGCGGTCGTGGCCTATATTGTGGGAACCATCCCGGCATTAGCCTAGACTACAGAGGGAAACCACGAAAAACCCCTGTAAAGATGGACGGTGACGGGGCGCTGAATTCTGATACTATTATTAATCACTATGGGTATACAGTATTGAGGTACCGGTATTTCAAAGTTACCATGCACTAAGAAAGGAAACAATACATTCATTTGTAGGTATTTAATAAAAATATACTTTATTCTCATGTAATATCTAGGGGCTAATTATCTAATAGGCCTATCTATACATTTTGAGTATGATATAAACATATCATGTTGAACAACATCACAATTTAAAATAAACTATCACCAGACTTTTTACAGTTTATTACATAATATTTTCATTAATTTCCAAACAATGTTTGTGTCATGTATCAGCTTGAATTTCAATCACATTAAAGGCACTTAACGCTCGAGTTTCAAGTAAGAAATGGCAGTGTGATTTCAATTGAAACTTGTCTTCGGAAATTATTTGCTCATCGCCTTACGTAATGTTTACGCTTTACGTACGAAGCTTTACGTAATGATTCTCAAAAGTTTGTGAGTCTTATCGAGGTTTCCACTTTGTTCATTTCGCTTAAACCAACCAACCACTCTACTGTGACCAAGGCAATAGTCGGGAACGTCAGAATCTCGTGTGTACTTTTAATTTCATCTGTGTTCTATCAACGGGCTCTCCACTATGAGTAGGCCTTTCTCTACTCATAAATCTTGGTAAGCTGCTGTTCTTTCTTTCCTTTTTTCCCAATTCGTACAAACACATTCATCATTTGAGTATTGAACGAACAGTAATATCATACGTTGGCCGGTAATCGGGTATACGTTGAGAATTATGAAAACAAGCGTCCAGAAATGATAACAAAATAAGTACAGACATCTAATAATCATGTTTTGTTACATCCGAAATAATTGAATTTTTCCATCACCATTTATAAAAGTTGAATAAATAGTTTAATTATAGATTACAGTTTCCTATCTAGGACTAATATGCAACAATATCGATAAGTATGAAACAACGTGTAGAAATCTTAACAGCTCGATTTTCAGAGATTCGTTACTTTTCTGTGTCGCTAAGGCTATGTACAACAATAACATAGTAATTAATATAATCAACATTTGAAATAACGTTCATCACTGGGATAATAATTGTGATACTTCACGTATCAAACGGTTAGCTGGCTGTAAAAAGCCTACAAATCTCTTGACAGTAAGAAATACTCAAGATTTCTTTTCTCTCTCTCTCCTCAATAAATATAGGCTAAACTTTAACATGTTATTATTCCTTAGTAGCATATTTTTGTTGATCTTACAAAACTTCAAGCATTGTACATGGCTAGGTTTTATTTATTGTAATACTGTCTCGCTTTCAATCGCACTCCGTTACCAACTGCTGATTCGATATCAAAAGCGATCGGAAATGATATTTAAATTAAACGGTGATATTTTAGTCTTACCTCAATACAGAGTACTTCCAAGGCCTAAAAGTGAATTCTCAACTCTACGTCTAGAAATTTTAATAGATTTGCCTTTCAAATAATTTTCGTCGTCTAACTACAAGGTTACTTAAGAAATTAATTCCATACGGGTTTACCAAGCTGACTGCTTAATAATCGAGTTTTGAATGTTGATAATTGATTGAAAAATTATTAAAATTTTCAACTTCACATTAAATGATATTAGTTATCATTATATTGTGTCGTTATACCCAACAGTATAAATAAATAAAATACAATCTTGCTTCTTGATCAATGTAAGTACCAAGCTCAGTATTGTCATCAGAGCCAACAGTACAATTTAACACTCAAGACTTTGGTACTTTGTAAGTACGTTGCTATCTTCCAGTCGACACCGTAGTTCGATTGAAAACGATACATATTTCATGGACTACGAAGTGAGCGTTTGTTAAAGGTCTCCCATAGCAACGATAATATTAGACAGGGCTGTGCGAGCGTCGCTCTCTTGGAAGCCTTGTAAGACTTCCATCGCCTTCTGCGAGTGTTCTTGCTGCAAGCGCTTGGTAGACTCGATGCCGGGACCCTCGGACACGATCTTGAACACCTGAATAAGAAGAATTGTCAATATCAACGCGGTGGGTTGGAAGAATTGGGGGAGAGAGTGAAAAACAAATCAAGATGAGAGCTACCGCGTCACAATACAATATTCAGGGTTACTGTTCCATGTCAAAAGTGACGTTGGACGATTGGTCAAATTTTTTATAATTGATCGAGCAATAGTCTACTATTTTGATGTTATGATTGAAAAAAATAATTGATCAATAATCGGTTATTGATTATATATATATATATATATATATATATATATATATATATATATATATATATATATATATATATATATATATATATATATATATATATATATATATATATATATATATATATATATATATATATATATATATATATATATATATATATATATATATATATATATATATATATATATATATATATATATATATATATATATATATATATATATATATATATATATATATATATATATATATATATATATATATATATATATATATATATATATATATATATATATATATATATATATATATATATATATATATATATATATATATATATATATATATATATATATATATATATATATATATATATATATATATATATATATATATATATATATATATATATATATATATATATATATATATATATATATATATATATATATATATATATATATATATATATATATATATATATATATATATATATATATATATATATATATATATATATATATATATATATATATATATATATATATATATATATATATATATATATATATATATATATATATATATATATATATATATATATATATATATATATATATATATATATATATATATATATATATATATATATATATATATATATATATATATATATATATATATATATATATATATATATATATATATATATATATATATATATATATATATATATATATATATATATATATATATATATATATATATATATATATATATATATATATATATATATATATATATATATATATATATATATATATATATATATATATATATATATATATATATATATATATATATATATATATATATATATATATATATATATATATATATATATATATATATATATATATATATATATATATATATATATATATATATATATATATATATATATATATATATATATATATATATATATATATATATATATATATATATATATATATATATATATATATATATATATATATATATATATATATATATATATATATATATATATATATATATATATATATATATATATATATATATATATATATATATATATATATATATATATATATATATATATATATATATATATATATATATATATATATATATATATATATATATATATATATATATATATATATATATATATATATATTAGGGATAACATCGATTCTATAAATTCAGAATCGATTCTGTACTTCCCAGAATCAATTAAGAATCGATTTTTTTTTAAATCTGAAAAAAAAAATGTCCGTGTACATTTTCATGTTTAAATATTCCCGCGCTGTTTTTATGTAGCTAAAACTGTTGCACATCGTGTTATATCAACTGTACCGCTCTGTCGAAGTGGCGCTTTCAAGGTCATGAACGAAGCTTTCTCCCCTCCATGATACACACACACACACATTCTTCCCCTCTACGCTGAACCACGCCCTTTGTCGTGTAAATGATCCAATGGCGTTTGTCTCATTACGAAAACTCTCGACCGGACTTGGCGGGAGGGGAAGGTAAAAGATGGGAGGGGCTACAAAGAACATGTGCGAGCGATGGTACACGTGCGTCAGTCGACGTAAATGCTACAAATGTGTAAAGTTTCGATCAAAAAAAAAATGGCAAAAAAATCGATTCTTGGAATCGATTCTCGATTAATCGATGTTATCCCTAATATATATAGATATATATATATATATATATATATATATATATATATATATATATACATACACATATACATATACATACACATACACATACACATATAGATATATATATATATATATATATATATATATATATATATATATATATATATATATATATATATATATATATATATATATATATATATATATATATATATATATATATATATATATATATATATATATATATATATATATATATATATATATATATATATATATATATATATATATATATATATATATATATATATATATATATATATATATATATATATATATATATATATATATATATATATATATATATATATATATATATATATATATATATATATATATATATATATATATATATATATATATATATATATATATATACATATATATATATATATATATATATATATATATATATATATATATATATATATATATATATATATATATATATATATATATATCCAACCTAGATAACCAATTAAATTTGGCCAGGGGGTGTTCACACCACTTTCTCTAGGGCAGGCTTAACATAGCCATCGGTTCCTGCCAGTTCCGACTTCTTCCACTTCTTCACTACTGCTAGGCCTATCCTCTGTTTCTTCTTCTCTTCCTACGAGTTCCCTTCAGCGTTCTCTATTCTCCCACATCTCCTGTCTTCCACTTCTTCCCATTTTTCTCCTCGGTTGGCTACCCCACACTTCACTCCCTCCTGCCACCTTTCTCTCGGTCTTTTCTCTAATTAAAAAAATAATTGACTGAAGTAGAAACCAAAATATAGGCCCCTACTTGAATGAATGTTCACAATATCGATCAATTGGGTGAAAATAAAAGTACGATACTGTGGGTCAATCACGCGTATCTGCGCTACACTGATACAACTTGCCAACCTCGGTTGAACGGTCAAACGTACCCTGGCGTAGTCGACGTTCTGAACGTTCTCGGCTCCCTTGTCGATCTCGATGAACAGCTCCGGGTGTCGCTCCAGGTGGAACATGACCGGAGCAGACGTCAGGCTGAACATCACTCCAGGGATGTAGTTAGAGCCGGGTAGGAACGGTTCTAAGTCCAGGGTGGCCTAAGAGAGAGAGAGAGAGAGAGAGAGAGGCTGAATACAACGAGCTCGTCTAGCAGTCACAGGTGATGCCTCATAAAACTGAGAGTGGGTGAGATGGACGCATGAAGCGAGAGACATAGAAAGTGTCCGATTATATAACTGTTCCTAAATTGGCGCAGATATTTCAATGTTGGCAACAAAGAACTTTAGCACCAGTACATCGGATTTTTAAACATTTTTTTAAAGATGAACACTGTACATGAAGTATAATAAGTATAAGTATCATAAGTATATAAGTATCAAAAACTCTACACACCTTGACTCCTATAAAATATACGCCATTCGGTGAATAGCTAATCTAGAAATTCGTGAATCTCAGCAATGGTTCTGTTATTATTTCTATCTATTTATTGAATAAATGAAAATTATCAACTCATTTTCTTTGAAATAGCAGGCTTGAGTTGTATACAAATTGTAATAATGTGTAACATTTATGTGTGTTCATATTCAGAGAAAATTTCATTATTCTTGGAGATTTTATTTGATAATTTTTTTTTGCCCAGCCAAATCTTATTGAGTTTTCAGAAACTTTGAGATGATATTTTCCAGAAATGGTTCAACCGATGTAACCTAAAACCTATCGAGTTCCAAGTTGGACAAGTCTACGTATACAGAGAAAGACGCTTATCTGTGGCATGAAAACGTTGATAAGCGTTGAGTGTCGCTATCTACTGTCTAAGTAGATACGTAGTATCATTGTAGGCGTACTGTTATTGAGTTTGTAGTTATCCTCAATGCTACTATCTAGTGAAATGACTGTCAAGGGAACGGGCTTGGAGAAATTGGAGAGGAGGATGTAGTAGCTATTTAGGCAGATTTGACGGCACTTAATTGTTGGGTTCAGTTGAACAAGATGGGGTTAAATGAAGGGAAGTGTAAGTTAGTCACCTTTGGTAGGAGGAGAGTGAGGGCTGATGTAGTATATGATGTAGGAGGGAAGTCACTTGAGTCAGTGGAAAATTACAAGTACTTGGGGGTGGTGTTTGATAGACGTCTAGGGTGGGGGAGTCAGATTGAGAGAATAGTAAAAAAGAGTATAAATGCACTAAACTTTGTAATGAGGCAGCTTAGGGGGACAAGTATGGAGATAAAGGAAAAGGCTTATTTCTCGTTAGTGCGTCCCATGGTGGAATATGCTAGTTCAGTTTGGGATCCTTATAGATTAGGTGAGATAAGGGACGTGGAAAGGGTGCAAAGGATTGCAGTTTTAAGGGTTACAGGTAGGGTTAGGAGGTGGAAATGGGGGGAGAATGAAAGGGGGGAGAGGGTGAGAATATTGGAGAGTCCATCTGAGATGATCAGAGACTTGGGATGGCGGGAATTGGAAATACGGAGAAAGGAGGATCGGATCTGTAATTTCTTCAGGGTAATGGAAGGAGAAGGGGGCTGGAGAGAGTTGAATAGGTTGATTGAAAGGAATGAGTCAGGGTATGGGGGTAGGCGAAGTCATGATAGAGCAGTAGTTATAAAGGGGGCTAGATTAGATGTCGGTAAGTTCTCTTTCTTGAATAGGACAGGTAGGGATGAATGAATGAATGAATATTAGAGTTTTAAGGCGCATCGACAGCGAGGTCATTTAGCGCCTGTTGAAATATGTTGCAACAAAAGGTGAAAAGTGTGATATAAAGGTGGAAGTGAAATTTTGATGAGAACACCTAAATACATTAAACTAAGACTAAACTATGTCTACAGTGTCTAAAGACGTTATACACTAATTTGTTAAAACCGAACATGTGTGTGCTGTAAAGGGTCACACCCATGGGACTAGGATGAGAACGTTTTATTACTTGTTGGAATGGGCTTAGTAGAAGTATACTTGAGGAGGATGAAATAGGGTTGAAGCTATTCCGTCAGAAGGTTAGGGAGGCGATAGGATAGGATTGATGGGGAACTTGCCACCGCGCATTTATGTGCAACTGCAAGAGTTAATAATAAATATATAATAAATAAATTGAAAGCATGACACGTATAACATGGAAATGAATTCATTATAGTTTTCAAAGAGTACAAATGAAAATTAAGTTGTTTGATAAACACTGAAACATAATTGATACAATGTGTACAGTAGAAATGCAATAATTAAACAATGAAAAGGAACAAATTGATCAGAAAAAATGAAGAATTTCACAGTACACAATGAAACCTCGATGCATCGCTTCCGGGTCGACGTTTTCCTGCTTCCCACCCAACTACCATATCGTTGTTCTCCTTGTTGTTACCGTTGTTTTGTTTTCCTGCTTCTATCATTCATTTTATCCCACCCAACTACCATATCGTTGTTCTTACATTTACCTGGATGAGAGGTTTTGTTTTCCTGGTCCCTGGAAAAACGATGGGTGAAGGTTCACCGGCTCATATATAAATGTAGGAAATGGATAATGGATGTTGAATAGTGAAGGCTTGAATTTTGTGACGTACGTATGTGTAGGTCACATACACATAATTATATTTTGTTCATTATTTACTTCAAACTTACTTTCACTTTTCCTCTGTCTCAATTAAAAGTAAGATGTTTTTAATGCACTCTCTGCTTTGCTTTGAGCCATCAATCACTTCTGGGTTAAGTGAAAGGAAGTGAAGGCTCTTCCATTTTTTGACTTTTTCAGAGTATTAGTTCATCTTGTTTAAACAAAGAAAGTTTTCAGTAGTTCAGTTACTATTTTCATGGAACGTACAAACAAATTAACGCTCCTTTTGTCCAGTTCGTTTCTTCAAGTAGACTATTTTTTTCAACCAAAGTTGTTTTGTACTTTCTGTGTGATTAATATTTCTGGTTGAATCGTTGACGAAACAAACTCACGTTGTGAGTCAAGCTACCTTCAACTCATCAATGCTTGTTTCGATTGACTGTTCCTGATTGGTAACTACTATGGTCGGGTGTTTCGACCTGCCAGCTGCCACCGTATTGAAAGTATTGTTCTCGTCGGGAATTTTTAGACATATTTTGGTAACTTGCAACAACCCCACCATCAGCTAGGTTATACGGGGGTACGAACGAGCGAGTGATGATGAAAAGATGAAGTGATGATAGGTGAAATGACGTTCACAAAAACCCACGCCCTCCGCGGGACTTGAAATCACGCCCAACGTGACATCAGTTTCTAATAAAGTGCGCGTTAGCTCACTGAGCCACAGGGACATCTTTTTTCATTCTTGATATCTCATACTGTTCAAAAGTTATTGTTAAAAACTGAAAATTAGCTACATTAACTCTCGTGCAAAAACATGCAAAGGATTAATCAAGGTACGTAGGCCTGATATTGTAATCGCTGACTCCAAATAAATCGTATTGATCCCAATTTTCTGAATAATATAAAATCTTAATTTTGTACTTAACCTGTCTATTCCAAATTTCAATAGACTCAGTTTGAGGGGCCATTGTGAATAGAGGGGGCTATATAAGGGGTGGGCTATAGATAACATATAGGCCTACTCGAAACAAACGAAGAAACTTAGGGAACAAATTTCAAAAAATAAATTGAAAAATCATCAATTAAAAAAGTAGTGAAATATTCTTCTATTCATATTAGATGAGCACAATCTCCTGTAATCCACGTCCGTTCAATAAATCTAGATACAGCCTAACATTTTTCCATAGAGTTCTAAAAAGTAGAAAGCAAAATGAAAGAAAAGAGAAAAAAATACAAAAATACAAAAAAGTAGGCCCATAAAAAATGGGAAGAAAAAAAATTAGCAGTAAGTGAAGAAGCGAGGAAGATTTGGAAGAAAAGATTGAAGAGAACTGAAGAAAGAGAAGATGGTTTTCAGAAAGAAGATTGAAAACTTTTTTCCCAACACAACTTTTGATTTGTTCTTCATCCCTTAAATTATCACTATAATTTTTACAATTTGTTGATTGAGCTATTATATCTGACTATTTCTTCGGGGTGACAAGATCGCCCTTGTGGTGCCCCATTCACACAATCCTGAATTTTCATCATATGCTTTTATTCAGACACAATGGCTTTGCATGTCAAGTTTTCGATATTAATGAAAAAATTGGAAAAAATCAGGCCAAATTCATAAAAATTATGTAAATATACAGGTAATTCAATAGAAGTAAATTGCAAGATGTTTTTTGTTATATTCATTCTAATAGACATGCTTCCCAGTAGGGTACATACCTGCCATGCCAGCGCCAAATGATTCCCAAACTTGTACCCCTCCTCCTGCAATTCCTGTCCGTGTCCTGCCAGCTTCAGGGTTCCTTGGCAGCTCTTCCCAAGCAGACTTCCCGCCGACAAGACGTTCCTGAACGTCCAGTCCTCCATGGCTTGCGCCGCGGTCTCCATTGACGGCAACGGGTTGTTCTGCTTGTCGCGGCGGCCGTGGAACTCCCCCTCGGCAAGGTCGCGTACGGCACTGCTCATCAGCTCCACAAGCTGCAACAAGAACCAGTTACTTCTCGCTCGCTACTCCGTTCTACGTCCTACTCGCTCGCTATAGCATTCTCCGTCCTATTCGCTCGCTACTGCATTCGACGGGACACTTCAACATCTTTGAAGTATTTTTGAAAATTCAAGGTCACCGACAGCGCAGTCCTGGTGTTGAAGTTCATTGGTTTTAAATAATTAAAATGGGGTGGTAAGATCGCCCTTGTGGTGCCCCATCCAAACGATCCTACTTTTCATCCATAGCCTTAATTGGGGAACAATGATTTTGCATCAAGTTCCGATGCTATCAAAAAAAAAGTATTTGTCCAGGCTTGGATTTTAGCTATATGTAGAGACATGTAAACATATACGTAGCTTCTATCTTTCTTTTCATAGCATTCATAATTTGAATAGTATCACTTTGGTGCATCTATTATTTTAGAAAATCGTGTTTTGTAGCGCAACAATGTTCTGTAGCATAACAACAGTACGGTTCCGGTAAAACCATTAGATAATATACAATAGGCATTGGCCTACAAGAGAAACACCAGAATTGATATTTTTAGAAAAATTGTCTCCACAAGCGGGTTAAAACTATGTCTCATCTGCCCCCTGCATTTGCAATTGCACTTCTTTCTAAATTCCCCAGCTAACTTCACCCGTTTACACCTCAATTGAAATAATTTTGGAGAAATAGTCACCTATAGACTATAATGCTTCTATTCCAAATATAGCATCATTGAAACAGCGGATTGAGACGTTTGTAGTGCTTTGTTGCCTGTTCAAAAACGTGATCAAACAACACTGAATGTATTGAAACATGAAGAAAGATGAAAAAAGAACATATAAAAAAGCACTTTTAGATTTCATCGCAATTGCTATTTTTACACGTCTCTAGCTATGTGAATATTAGGAATAACATCGACCAGTTCAGGGTCCATTAAACATTGATTAACCCCCAAATCGATTCTGAAATTAAAAGATTGGTATCACGTTGCATTTGACAGGATAATTTGAGACCTTGGCGTGTTTGTCACACTTTGGAGTATAGCTATATTAATACTGTACTAGGGATACAATCGATTAACTGGGGATCGATTAAAGACCGATCAACCCCCGATTCAATTCTGAAATTAAAAGATTGACATTTTCAATTCATTCTTTGTTACAGCTCTATTAGAACTTTTTCAGAATTGAAATATCATCTTTGAGTGTGATTGCCTTGCAATCCCATATAGACATCATGAGGAGTTCTACTATTCGAGGCTGTTATTTCTCTACTGATATCAATGATCTTGATTTCTACTGGCAATACTTCCATTAAATTGACCTCACCAATACGTATATATACATTATTTGAACAAAAACTTCTTGATCAGATCATTGAACATTGTTTTTGTGTCATTTGTTGGTCAATAACACACATACAGAGACGAAGATTGTGGATAATTGATGACACTTATCCCCCCCCCCCTCTCCCAATTCAGTTACCAAACACTTGAGAGTTCATGATAGGGAGTTTAAAAATAAAAATAAATAAAAATTATGGATTTTCAATCTATTATGCCAATCGATTATTTGATTTTTTCAATGATCGATGTTATCCCTGGATATATGCAACTCTTGCTTATTCCTGATGTAGACTCTCTCCAGAGCTAGGAAACACGAGGGTGAACTGTAGGATCTTTCAGTATTGCATGGTGATTGAAGTCCAAGTTATATTGTGAATCGAATTATTGTGATCCTAGAGACCTACAAGTTTACTTGGTTGCCTAATGTCAGCTTTTTCCAATCTGTGAAAAGATATGTACCAGTACATATCTTTTCACAGAGAAAACTTTAATGTAGACAAGAGAAATGCTGCGCCAAAAAATTACGTGAAAAAGTAAAGACCTACGACGTATTTGCTTTTCTATTCACTTTTTTTTAGCTTTTTATTTTTGCTTGACTAAAATAACTTCTGCTTGTATCCGTGATCTGATTGATGTACTGTATGTATATAGAAATATTATCTAAAAATATCTACTTGTTAACACATGTACACATCCAATTTAATAGGGGAAAAACAGTATTTACATGATCCCCCATAAGAAGCTATTCAAGACAAATTTTTTAACTTTTAACCTACCGGTAGGCCTACATATTTCAAGAACTAGTAAAGGGACATCAATCGTTTTTTCGAATATCATGAAGTAGAATGTGAATATCTACAATCACACCAAATGGTTCCAAAATATGTTAGGTAACATAGGAACCCCCTTTGATATTACCCCTTAGGTAATATCAGTCGTAGTAAGGTTTCTACAATAATGACATTCGGCCAATACTATCACATGATTACTGTTTTTAATTAGATGAGGGTAGCAAAGATTCCATTTCACATACCGAAAAAAAAGGGCTTGGTTTTTATGTTTTTTTTTTAAATTGCAATTTTGTGCGCGGCATACAGGTCAGGAAAAAATACCTATCGACTTGAAACTTTTTCTCCATATTTCTGTCATACCAGAATGGGCTGCGATTACTTTTCAGAAAAATCGGTTAAAAGGTTTTTCCGGAAAAAATTCGGAAAGTTTGAGAAATTATCATAAGAATAACACAGATGGAAAATACTTGAAATGTAGAAAATTTTGAAAAACTTCAAAATTTCTACTGAATGTGGAAAACACGATAACAGGTATTTTCAGTGACTTTCACAACAAACGGATGAGAAATAACAAAGAAAACGCAATAAACGTGTACATTTTATTGAATATTTGGATCAATTGCTTTTGCAAAGTGTATATATGCGACAGGTTGCAGCACTATAAATATCAACAAGTTGAAGGTAAGGTTCTTGAACGTTTGAAGTAATCTAAGGTCCGTACATGTGGAGTGAGCTGACAGAATATTTTTCATTCTAGATTTCCGTACTTCTAAGCTCATCTCACAACGCGCATCCCGCGTTTTCCTAGTTAGTATAATTCCATACCTCTTGGTTCCTGAGAGAAGCCAGCTCCATACAAGAGTTGGCAAGCAAGTAATCGCCGCTCAACAACGCGATCTTATTCCCGAATGTCATGTCGTCCAGAACGGACGGCTCTTGGAATAAACCCGGATAAATGTTGACCAGGCCTTTGTGCACCAAGTGGCTGGTGCGGATCATTTCCGTCACTTCCGCCAACCCACGTTGACTGAGAAATAAAACGGAACAAATTAGACACATGCGACGATTAAAAAATTGTACTTCCCTCGAATACTTCATTTAATTAAATTGGGTTCAACAACTAGAGGTAGGCCTACTGTTGATTTAGATAATTTGATGTTGGTGAATATTGAATGAGATTAAAGGTTATTTTATAATGTGTTTTTTGGATAGTGGGAAGAAGCCGGTCAGGGCCTGCCGCTGAGTAATCATCCAAGTACGAGTCTAAATGAAAGAGGAAAACTAAAAAAAAAACTCTTGTCAGGATGGTCGACCATGGCGGGAATCTAACCATGGTCTCCTGACTAGTGATGGCAATTTTCATGAAATTTTTTTTTTGAAATTTTCATTGAAAATTTTGAAAATTTGTACCTACTAGTTTTTAACGTGTATTTTATGCATCAAACTGATTGCAATTATATATTCCCATGCATTAAATTGATTATTTGGATAGGTACCATATCAGAATAGGCTTATTATGCCTAGATAATGGTCCCAAAGCTAGCTTGGGGATATTACTAGTATTATACGTACCACAATTCACAACCCACAGGTAACAGGCACTTCAAATACGCCCTGGGGCTCCAAAGGGCAAGGACTGAGATTGGTTAATATTCACTAGAAGAGCTAAATGCTATGACAGCACACAACACTGAACACCTCAGGGAATGTTTTTCAATCATAGTACTAACACAGAAATAAAATAGACTAAAAAACATTTTTTTAAACAATTTTCAAAATTTTCAAGAGCTGTTGAAAATTTTCAATGACTTGAAAATTTTCAGAAAATTTTCAATTGAAAATTTTCAACGAGCCATCACTACTCCTGACTGATGGTTCAGTGTAGGCCTATGCCACTGGTCCACACATATCAGTCTGAATACTTCATTTGAATTTTTTCAGTGGATGATATTTACATGCATAATTCATGTACTATACCTTGCTATTTTGAAAATTGATGAAATTGATTCTGTGATTTTCTATAAGCCTAATATAGTAGGATATTTTATTCAGAACAAGCTGGAGAAAATATTTTCTAGGCCTATTATTGATACCCGTAATGGTATTTTCAGTGCTGTGTAATATTCAAAAATATTTTAATATATTCACAATGAGAGGCATCTATATCTCTACTTGTAAATCTCAGTGAACTGCTGTTTTTTTTCTTTTGACTTAGGCCTAATTCATATAATTTATTCACAAGTTTATCTGTCCACACACCTGTGTAAGACTCCCGCTGCTTTGTCTTCTTCCATTTCATCGACGTTCAAATGTCCAGCTGCCTTCGATATAAGTAGAACGATGAGGCCCCATGCTTGCATGTTGTTTCGTCCATTGTACAGCAAACTCCTTGATAAAAAAACAATCAATATTCTGTCAGCCTGATTGATAGCAGGTGTGTGATTGGTGAGGACGATGACAAATATGATTTGAACGTTTGTAAAATATAGGGGGAAAGTTGGGTTGGATTTATTTGAGCATGCATAATAACTGCAAGCGAACAATTCTGAGAGATTAAAATGCCAAATGTGAAGAAAGTATGGGAGTTCTTTAGAGCCGACAAATATCCTCAGACAATTATAGCGTACCGGTACATCGACTTCAAGATTTGATTGTAAATACCTATAGCCTAATAACAATGCAATTAGTAGTTGGGCCTATTTGAGTTGATGACTTACCATCCATCAAATTAATATAAATGCTGTAATTACAAATTATAATAACAAACATACTACGTAACTAACTGCTGACTAAAGTAGGCCCACACGTTTAAAGAATCATATTTGATATGCAGCTATCAAGTTTAAAAAAAATTGCTACAAAATTATAAAGAAGTGAAAGTTTTGATCCAGGATATGATGGTAGATATCATATCAATTAGGCCACATAAATGTATGGATAAATTAAATTAAATCAAAATGATTTGATCATTTCAAAATGATCTTTATTTTTAAATTAAATAATATTAGCCCAAGTACCTTCTGTATATAATTATTAAACTAGACTTTCCTCTTACATTGAGTTGCATTTCAAAATATAATGGAAGCATGTAAATTGGTAATATTTACATATTTTCATCTATATTTCTAATGAACAAAAATTTGTGTTGACAAATTGAAAACGACTTTTGTTAGAAGGGTTGTGGCATTAATGGTTGTGGGGTAGCTGCATTTATAAAGATAGAAATATAAGCATCCTCATTATGCTACAGGCCGAGTGTAGTTACTAGTTTGTTTACATTCTCTGTAGGTCAAGGTCTGAAAGGTAGTCTACAAGAGAATAGTGAAACTGGTCGTATGTGCGTTTAGAGGTCACACACACACTAGAGTAGTAGGCTAGTGGTTACAGGTATTCATATTACTCTTTGCTGGAATTCAAGATCCAGTCAACAATGGAAAATGGTATCTTGTACTTACTTTGCTGTCTTCAACAATGGATGATTTGATCCCACTAATTTTCTCAAGTGTAATGCAACATTCGCAATTTCGTCACTTAAAAGCCACCGTAAACTAAGAAACGAAGTAGGATATCCAACAATTTTCTCAGCTTCTGAAACTGCTTTATTCCAATCAGGTTTTTGGTTATGGGCTAATTTACCCACCGCATTATATTTTTGCTGAGATGTGTGAAAACGTCTTGAATGTTTCAAATCACTAGCTAATATTAATTGTACACCCACAGTTGTCACCGGCACTTCATGCTTACTGATTATCGATGATAATATATTTATTTTACGTAAGAACAAACGGCCACAAGTACTGTTCATACAGAGCGACATGCTTCCTTTCGACGATTTGACGTGCTCATTTGCTAGACTGACCGGAGAAATGTTCAATCTTTTTCGTTAAAAAGATTTCTCATTCATAAAATGGTGTCAACGCTAGTGAAAGCTAAAAGTTACGCATCCCATTCTCTAAAATATTAGGATGTATGACTATTATGTATGCTTTCTCCGCCATCGTTAGAGGGTGCCCAAATAAGAATAAAATGTAGGTTGACTGCTGTACAACACGAATACCAAATTGTATACCCCTATTTAAAGTCCTAATTCCTAATGTACAGTTCGCTGACCTTTTTTTGACAGTTACGGATCGGGAATGAGTATTTATTTCACTTGTCATATCTCTCAGATATGTTGAAGTATGCGACTGAATGGTTTTCTACACTTACTCATGTATGAATATTGTGAAATACGTCATCGTATAGTTGCATTTGTTAAGATATATCTATGGACATGACCTTTCATTTTGAGTTTGACTGTACTACGCTACGGACTGCAGCAGCGAGCGGTGTGGAGGTGAGAATTTCAGAATGCACTCTCTATTTTGGAAACAAATGCTACACACCAAGCGCCTGGCGGTAATTTCTGCGTTATTGACGAAGCCGGTGGTGACGCTTTCAAGAAAATACGCTTCGGTAGGCTTAAATACCAATATTTTAGGTATTAACGTGAACATTTCAAGTCAAAATCAATCTTTACCAAGTTTTTCAAGATTATTCTGTACGTCTGAAACTGAATTTTTACCTTATAAACCTTCAACGAATTTAATTGAACCGTCAAATACAGTAATCATGGCTCCAAAGGGGAAAAAAGAAAAAGCGGCAACGAGTGCCAAGGTAAGTTTGCTTATATTTGGCATTTTGGAAGGTCTTATTGTGAAAGTAACCTAGCTTGAGGCGTTCACCTTATCATATCTCGTGGATTTTCGCATTAGCTGTCATTAGCCTCATTTTGAATTTGCTTTAAATGTTAATGTCAAGCCTATATAGGCCCAGGCCCTAGCCTAGGGCCTAAACCTAGACCTAGACCATAGACCCAGGCATAGATAAAGTAGGCCTAGGCCTAGTCTTCCATGACGATATTTATTTACTCAATGACCTAGGTCACTGTTGGCCTAGGCCTATACTCAAAACCTAAACTCAGCAATTTCTTTTCTAGCCCCCCAAAGCTGAGAGTGAAGCTAAACCTGAGAAAAAAGGTAAGGCATCTAAGAAGGGATCGGGTGAAGAGAAAACTCCGAGCCGTTCGAGTAAAAGGAACGTTGACAAAGTAGCGGTGTCATATAAAGAGGTTGCTGAAAACGTTGATGAAAAAGCTTCTGAGAGCAGTCGACCGAAGGCTAAAGTGGCTGTTAAATCGAAGAAGGCTAAATACACAGTAGATTCTGGTTCCGATGTCTCCGAGAGTTCTGAGGAAGAAGCTGACTCTGAGGATGAAAAACGCAAGAAAAAAAAACGGACAGCACCTAAACCAAGATCAGCTGCTGAGAAGAAGGAAACAACGCCAGCAGTCAAGAAAGCCCCCAAAACAGACGATGCAGAATCTACGCCGCCTCCAGCAAAGAAAGCTAAGACAGATGACGCAGAACCCATGAATAAAACAGAAACTGATTTTGAAGCCATTGATTTTAAAAGTGAAAAAACAACAACTGATGGAAAGCTCTGGAATCTGAAAATCTCTTCATGGAATATTTGTGGACTGAAGGCATGGATGAAGGTACGGTCCCCTGCATGATGATGTGGTGAATGAGGCTATAAGTATTTTCTAGCTTGGCTAAATTCCAAGTAACGAGTTAATCAAATTTTGTCCCCATTCAGAAAGGAGCTTTGGACTTCATCAAACATGAGGACCCCGACATTTTCACCATGCAAGAAACTCGTTGTTCTGAAAGCAAGCTGCCCCCGGGTACCAAAGTCGATGGCTATCATACATACTGGCTGTCTGGTAAGATGAACTCGTCATAACTAAGTGCGCTATACAATGTAATGTCTACACTAAAAATATGACATGTAGACTAGATCATTTTTAGAAGTGAACTGCACGAGTAAACTAGTTTCACCGTGTTGATTTCAATCAAATTATGATTTATTGTGTCTTTGAAGATTTGTCTTGGAAGAACTTTTGTAGGCCTACCAATAATTAAGGGATCAGGCCTGTATTTGTATAGGAAGAAAGGTTATTTGGCAGTTCAAATAATAGCTGTCGAGTGCAACCAACTATGAGATGTTATATCTCGTCTTGAGTTTTCTTCCGAAATCATATGTTCAAGGATTCTGAGTAATATGAGATTCCATCTCCTGATTACCTCGTTCCCCTTGAAACAAATTCTATCTATAAGCCCTTGCAAAGATTTTCTATATGCCTACCGGTACTCAGTTGTTGCCTGTAAGAAATGTACAGTAGCCTACCTGTAACGATTAGTATACTTGGACATATAGTTCAAAAAACGTAAATTTTGTACTCAAAACCAGATAATTCTGGCATAGTTCTGTTCCATTTGCCAATGATGTTCATAATGTTGAAAAAAATGATACATGCCCTACATTAAAAACATGGTTCACAATAATTATTGTTCCCATAAATAGGATGAATGATAATTGGTTAGGTCTCTTTGGATGGGGTGCACTGGGTTCAATATGAAAATGAGTGGCAAAAAATGAAGAATGTCACTGACTCACTGATCTCCAATCTTGATTAGCTCCAGAAAAGATTTTCTTTCTAATATCATTTTCTTAGAAAATATAAAATGCTAATACAAAATCAGCTCTTGGGGAACATCTTGAATATATATAGTAACTTGCCACTAGATGGAGCAATTGTCAGAGTAAGAGCATATGTACGTATTACATGTACTACACGTGAGATCTAATATCCTCACATTGAACCTATCTTCTGAAAATGATCTAATTTAAGGTTTATAAGGTCAACTTTTTCAAGTTTTGGTACATCAAGGCGGTAATTTCAAGGTTCAAACCTTATTCTATCTAGGCTAAACCTAACCATCACCTATCAATCGTAAAACAGATCAGCACAGCTTACCATAAATTTAACAAAAATAATACCAACAAATCCAAAGTTGTGATACCACTAGGCGACTGAGCAAAGGGCCTTTACCGACCATTCCTATTTGTTGTATATTATTGTAGGAAATGAGAATTGAACTGCATGTAGATGCTGTAATCGCATTTGTCTTGTCTGCCAGGAGAAAAAGAAGGCTACGCTGGAGTGGGTCTGTACACCAAGACAAAGCCGCTGGAAGTCAAGTACGGACTGGACAAGGCCGAGCACGACACCGAAGGGCGACTTATCACAGCTGAATACGACAAGTTCTACTTGGTGTGCGCATGTAAGTGTACGATCGAGTACAGCAACCCCTCTGGGAAACAACTTTTTGTTTTTTGTTTGTATTCTATGAGTCCATAAGACCACCAAGTATATAACACCAAGTGTTCCAAATATATCTATTGGTAGTACTTGGTAGCTGATTTAGCTTTGAGACATTGGCATTTTGTAGGTAGAGAAAACCCCTTTTAATTTGAAATTAATTGGACCCATAAATATGCATTTTGAATTACAAAAGTTTGAATCATCACAATATTTATCATTGAGCAAATCTTTGTAGGGACCGGAACTATCGTTTGCATTACAGCGAAAGTTGAATTATCAAGAGTTTGAAGTAACGAGGGTTTACTGCATATAGAGTAGACTGTCTGAATAGTCTAAAAGTCTTTCCTATTCTTGTAGCGACTTGTACTTGTGCACTGATCGATTTAGAGACTTACCGAAGTAGGTCTACTTGTGACGACGTGAATATTATTAGTTATTACCCATGTGTTCGTTTCGTGTAGATGTACCCAACGCCGGCCGTGGCCTGGTCACGCTCCCGAAGCGGCTCAAGTGGGATCCGGATCTACGGAGCTACATCAAGGAGCTGGACGACAAGAAGCCGGTCATCCTCTGCGGGGATCTCAACGTCTCTCACCAAGCCATCGGTATGTCAACGCTCGCCGCCACGCGTTTCTTTCTCGTGCATCGTCTCGGAACAGAGATAACAGTACTTTTCCATCTAATTTCTTCCTATTTGAATATTAGGTTTGTAGGGGAATTGGGAAACAAATGTGATTGAGGAGTTACATACAGAGCTTGATTGACTATGTAAACTTGAATGACACCAAGTTTGACTAATTTTTGTTGTACTCATATTCAAAACAGATGATGTAAACACGTGTAACTCAAAATGTGTGTAAACACGTTTCTCAGTCGAGTAAGGCACCGCTTCAGAAACTGAAGTCACTGTTGAGCGTGGGTTTGAGTCCCACATAGGCATACGTATTTGTAACCATCCTTTCACTTATCAATTCGTTGTTCCATTATCACCTGCTCATTCGTACCCCCGTATAACTTGGCTGTTGATGGGGTCGTTGATCAGATGATGCAGGTTGTTACAAGTTGTTTTCAAATGTTTGTTGGGAATGCAGTAGAGAAATACGTTATCTTTCAACGTCCATCAAATACTTCGGCTAGTTTTCTTGTAATTCATTTTAATTAAATAAATTAGTTTGCGAAACAATTTGAGGAAAACGTGAGACTTCACGTAATTTCGACGACGAACGGTATCGTAAAGTCCGGCTACTTACGCTTGTCGTGTTTGCAGACCTGGCCAACCCGAAGACGAACACGAAGAGCGCCGGCTTCACACAGGAGGAGCGCGACGGCATGAGTGAGCTTCTGAAGGAGGGCTTCGTCGACTCGTTCCGCCACCTGAATGCCGACAAGGAGGGCGCCTACTCGTACTGGACGTACATGGGCAACGCACGGTCGCGCAACGTCGGATGGTGAGCGCACACACTCATATTAGCTCAGGCGGAACCATCTTTCAATGTCGCTTGACCTGGCAGACGATGGGTCTATGTGTAGAGTTCTTCTCAAAATATAACATTTTGTAGCAAAATACTCGAAAACGACTCATTTTCGACTGGTATTCAAAGGAAGAGACACTGGTCTTCACAATTTACCCTTGGCTCTTCCAGGTGCTTTTATATTTGCACACAAAAATCGTGCATATTTTGTGAAATACCACAAAATATCCCACTCATCGTTAAATACTCAGAAAAAGACAATTATTGTGAAAAATAGTGAAATAGAATAGGACTATGGTGCCAAACAAATAAAAATATTATAAAACACAAAGATGACCAAGAAGAATCGGCGTTTTTCAATATTTAGATTTCATCGCCTATTTTGTTGATGCTAAATTCCTGCATCTTTAGGTATATGTAACATAGGCCTAGTGGAAGAAAAAGTGCTGTGATATTTTGGGTTTTTGGTGTTGTCGCAACAGAACTTGATATTTTCATTGTATACTTTGTTTAGACTTTGAACTTGTCGAGTAAGAAGCATCTTTGAATTTATCAAAAGTATAGGCCCAAGTACTGTGAAACTTCCAGGCATTGTTCCTGGTCTATCGTTTTCCCACTTCTGTCATTCATTTCATACCACCCTACTCCCGTGCAACCACTATTAAATTTTCCTTGATGGATCAGTTTCCTGCATGGATGGTTTCATCAAATTGAATTAAATGTTGAGGCTGAGAGGCATGGCGACAGCCAGGTCATTTTGAGCCATGGTTTATTCTCGTGGTCCCTTGAGAAACGATAGAGAGAGGTTTCAGTGTAAACACTCTTCAATTTGAAATTCAATTGACCCAATAATACCCATTTTGAACACTAAAAGTTACAACTATTGAAAAATTCAACAGTCAAAACCTTGTAGATACCAGAACTGTTGATTGAATTATAGCAACATTTGATTTATCAGAGCTTGAATCAATTAGGGTCTACTGAAGTACAGTACCCTAGTATTCGATATTCGAGACTGATAGCTCCGTTGCCAGCACGCAGAACCGTCATTCAGGAGATGGGGTTTGATTCCCGCTATGGTTGACCATCCTGACAGGTTTCCCTTTGTCGTTAGGTGGATACTGGAATGTGCCGTTGAGATCACGCCACAACCATTTCCTTCCCACTGTCCGAAACACGTATCGAAATAACATTTCATCTTGGATTCCCATTGTTTCATTCATCAGTCACCAGAGCCAGTAGATCAAGGTCGCCATAACAGTGCGCCGTTGAAACCCCGTCTGATTGGCTGTATTTTGTTCCAGGCGATTGGACTACTTCATCTTGTCCGAGAAACTAGTTCCGAACTTGTGCGACAGTGTGATCCGCAGCGAAGTGTACGGCAGTGACCATTGTCCAATCACATTGCTCCTGAATGTGTAACAGGCCAATCGGTAGCCACCTCGATAACAGTCTGCCGCTCCAGTGTTTTAAAAACGGCACCGGTGACAAACACAATTCGGCCTGCCCAAGTGGCATTTCCAACAGTTTACATCCCTTTTCTTATTATTATTAATAATAATTAATATAATTCAGTGTCGTCAAAGTCACAATTTAATATATTTACGTGTAAAACGTGTGACGTTGATATATATAGATGGTATGATGTAGTTTTTTAAACGTTAACTCTAGGTCCACTTCAATATGAATAATGCAATCAATATTCACCCCCCTTCCCCCCTAATTCCCCCCACCCATTTTCTATAGAAGACTTTTAGTGTCACGTTTGGTTTGCTGCATTACCGTTTGCCATTTCAAGTCGAAAGGCTGCTGCGTCTGTCCGTAATTCCGCTTACAAATCGCTTTTATAAACGATTTGATTCTTGTTTGATGAAGAAACGTATGTTACTTATATCAAATATCGGTTGTCGTCGTTCTCCTTGGTGTATACTCGAATCGGTGACATGCATACCTTTTAGATTTAGTTCATATCAACATGAATTGAATGTGTTTTCATGGGATTTGATAATGAAATGAAAAATGTTTTGAAGAATTGTCACTTCACAGTTTCATTATCACCTGCTCATTTGTACCCCCAACTTGTTGGATTGTTGAGCAAATAATAATCATCATCCCAATGAAAGAATATTGGGGTTTTAAGGCGCATCGACAGCGAGGTCATACACATGTAAATCACAGGGATTTTAATGAATTTCCAGGTTTTATTGGGCTGCACAATTGAATGAGGCGTCTCATTCCCATCCGTGAATAATGACTCGCTGTATGATCATTATTGTTTGCTTAATGACCCCACCAACCGCTAGGTTGTGTGGGGCTACGAATGAGCAGATGATGATTAAACTATGAAGTGATAATGAGTGAAAGGACGTTCACAAAAACCCATGCCTTATACAGGACTCGAACCCACGCCTAATGGTGACTTCTGTTTCTAAAGCGGTGCCTTGGCTGGCTGAGCAACGGAGGGAGGCTCGCACTGTATGATTTATTGCAGAAATAAGATATTTTTTGAAACGGTTTGTGTAACGAACTAACGATCACTATTGATTGCAAGTAAAATAACACGCAACAACTTGAGTTGGTGTTCATCATATCAAATTAATATATTACATGTGTGTCACCTATTCAAACAGTTTTTAAGGTTTCTGAAAATCTTATCTTGTTACGCCGGGAAATCTTTACCGTCCAAACTCATTCAAACCTGTACTACCGTACTTGGAAACTGGCCACACTCGCACGTCGTCGAGTGAATTCGGTTTCTGGCGATGTATCTTACAAACCGTTAAGTAGTGACTGGTTTTACGAGCGGGACGGGAGGAAATTGCCTCAATGCGTTCTCGGCCATGCTAAGTGTAACCTCGTCTAGCCGACATATTAGCCGTGACAGTAGACGCGAAATAAGGATTCAAAATGACTGCAGTCTCTTGCACTGTTGTGCCTAGACTTCAACTTTGGCTAACGGGAGTTTTTGCCTGAAATTATCTGGGTTTGAATAGATTTAAGTGTCGATTTGTACGCTAATGGGTCGTGAATGCATGTTTCATGTCCTATTGTTGGCTACTTGTTAAAAAAATTGAATTGCAAGTATAAGAATGGTGTATGCTCAAGGTTTTTGGAATGGGTTATTTTTCTTTTCACAAACCAAAAAACCAAAGTTATCTCAAATAGCCTATTTTACAGGCCGAATTATAAGATCAGTCGCGGCAATTTCTTCCTGAACCTATACTCATTTGGTTTTTGATCGTGCGTACCGTTTTCTCGACTTGTATATTACGTGAACGAGAAGTGACCGCGTCATCTGACTGCATTGTGCAATATTCTATGTATTATTCTCCGCTAGAGCTGACGAAACTTTTTTGAACACTAAGAAAAAGTTTAATCTGTTTGGTGACGGAATTATTTCAGTCGGAAGTTAACGCAGGCGCAGCTGATATTTCGGTTCACTCAACACATCTACATCATTTTCCCCTCCCCCTTCTCCCCAAAATAATAATCGTAGTAGGTAGGTGTACGTATTACTAGTACAGTACAAAACATTTTTTTTTATTATTATAGGTAACAAATACTTGTAAGGAGTACAAATTTAAATTTGATGGTAATCAAAATTGCAAAAGTTCGTTTAGTGTATCTTACTAATGTAGTTATTTAGGAAGGTGTTACGAGTTAAAAAAGCACCAAAAAATGTTCTACAGAGACCTTATAAGATTTGTTGATCTTCGGTAGCTAATATCAAACGTAGAGACAAAAATGTCGTGAAGATAATGTTACATATACATATAACAAATTTGTTCGCGTGTTTTTTCTTACGTTAATTTACCAAAGTGGTATAAGTTATTGCTAGCTAGATATACGTTGAAATACTGAACGTATGTATAACGTAGGCAGGTCTCAATAAGAGTATTTCTGATGCTATTTAGCTCGCCATTATGATTCATTATTCTGTTCATCGTTTACTAACCAATAATAGTTGTATGTCAGTGTGTTCACTATTTGTTAGAAAAGAATAAAAAAATTGTAAAATCTAATTTTGTTTATTGTAATGATTTTTTAAAAACTTGTGTACTGTATTCCAATTTCATTTACTATTTTACACCCCAAATTAATGTATAACTGATGGATCTTTTCCCAGCACCGAGTGCAAACAACGCAAGATGGCAACTTGTTTTTTGCAGCTTACCTCGGGATCCTAAGATGACTAAAGTAATAAGTAATAAAATAAGTAATAATATCTTTTGTTTCTTCACTCAGATCCATAATACATAATAAGTGATCTTTTTTTTCAAGATGTAGGCCTATAGACATTTTTTCGCCAATATAAAAAATCCAAATTTGTGAATGATTTATAGGCCTAATGATGATTTATAAACTATATAAACTATTTTATGATATGCTAGAAAGAAAATCCTTTTTTTTCTATGTTGTAAGGTCATGGTTCAAAGAGAGAGTAAATTGAAGGGCTGTTGTGGCTCTAAACTTTTAAGGGGGAGGGTAAGTTGCAAATCTTGATTTTTATCATTGGTCCGTCTCATTATGCTATAACAGAAAACGCCATTGGAAAATAAATAACTATTCTAAATATTTCCAAAAATATTTTGAAAAATAGAAGTGTGAGAATGTCCAATATTCACCACATTTGATTTTATTTTGTTCAGTATTGTACAAACATCTGCCATTCAGTTTCTGACAATCATTGTAAATAAACCAATGTCCACTTCCTCCCTTCGGACACCCGCCCTCAATCTGTCAGTGAAAATACGTGTCGACAGTTCAAGGTTATTGGTGGCATAACTATTTGCAGCATAAAGCCACACTCCATGCGAATTAATCAATTGAAATCATATGGCAGTAATAAGTAGCTTTGTTATACACGTCAAACGAGAGATGATATCGAGCGCAGATATTTTGTGGGAACACTTTTTCTCTACCTACCATAGTTCTACATTCCTGGCTCAAAAAAGCGTTACATGTTATTCTCCATAAGAGATTTTTGTTGAGCCCGGTCGAAAATTATAGACTTTTCACGTTTTTTTTCTCTCCCATATCAAATGAGGTAAGAATTTTTGCAAGGGTGTTTTCTGTCATAACATAATGAGACGGACCAATGGTGAGAATTGAGTTTTGCACCTTACCCTCCCTTTAAAGGGTGTTACAAGCTGGATTTTTTTTCAAATAACTAGGTTAAGGCTTTGTCAAGATTCGTGACTTTCGAATTTTCGAATAACTTTTTTAAAAATGGAAAACTTCCTAAAATGCTCACTACAATCTTAAGGCATTTAAGAAGTAAACTACACTAGTCTGTGATTAACATAATATATTTTGAAAGACGAGACGAAACAAAAATACATAATTGGAAGTGAACAACATGAATGCAATACATTTAATTGTAGGGTAATGTTTATCCTATTAAATTGCCTCATCAGCCTAAATGGTATGGAGAAATGAAGAGAAATATGTATTTTAATCTTCGCCTGCTGGGATAGCGTCTTCCAACCGTTTAATGAACTTCACTCGTAGTTCCGTAACAGCATCTCCTTTCAGCTGATCTTGCACGAACCATGATTGTACCTCCATCTGCACCTGATGATAAAACATTGATATTTATCAACTACCTTACCTTCTGCGGATCAATCTAACTGATATTCTATAAATCCTACTTGAGTATAAGGGTATACGCCATATTGTGCTTGTTTGATCTACATTTTGACCATAGAAAATTTTATAAATGACACGAAGTCTTGCTGATTATTTAATGATGCAATAAAATGTGCAATTAATTACCATTTCGCACGCCCCTCGTAGTACGCCTGTTAGAATGTTGGAGTATTTCAACGTGAGACAGTTGTCAGGAAGTTCAACAAATTCTGTCAATGGATTGGACTCGAACTGTAAAGAAAACTCATCTCCTGCTGGACTCCAGTTTGTTATGGTGGGTGTGACACCCAAGAATATACGAAAGCCCATCTGGAAGTCAACAAGGGAAAATAATTATCAATATGAATCTTAGTTTGTCTATATTTGAAAAGGCTTTCGACAAGGTAGATCACACTATACTATTAGGGAAGTTGAAACTGTCCATTGGGAATGCTGGGTTAGTTAATTGGATTGGAAACTTTCTTCAGGATAGAGTTCAAACGGTTCGAGTAGGTTCGGAGGTTTCAAGTGAGGTTAAGGTTACGTCAGGAGTTCCACAGGGTAGTGTGCTAGGTCCGTTATTATTTGATTTATATATAGATGATCTGACTAGGGTTGTTAATTCGAGAATAAGGTTATTTGCAGATGATTGTGTGGTATATAGGGAAATCAATACAGAGGAGGATGTAGTAGCTATTCAGGCAGATTTGACGGCACTTAATTGTTGGGTTCAGTTGAACAAGATGGGGTTAAATGAAGGGAAGTGTAAGTTAGTCACCTTTGGTAGGAGGAGAGTGAGGGCTGATGTAGTGTATGATGTAGGAGGGAAGTCACTTGAGTCAGTGGAAAATTACAAGTACTTGGGGGTGGTATTTGATAGACGTCTAGGGTGGGGGAGTCAGATTGAGAGAATAGTAAAAAAGAGTATAAATGCACTAAACTTTGTAATGAGGCAGCTTAGGGGGACAAGTATGAAGATAAAGGAAAAGGCTTATTTCTCGTTAGTGCGTCCCATGGTGGAATATGCTAGTTCAGTTTGGGATCCTTATAGATTAGGTGAGATAAGGGATGTGGAAAGGGTGCAAAGGATTGCAGTTAGAAGGGTTACAGGTAGGGTTAGGAGGTGGAAATGGGGGGAGAATGAAAGGGGGGAGAGGGTGAGAATATTGGAGAGTCCATCTGAGATGATCCGAGACTTGGGATGGCGGGAATTGGAAATACGGAGAAAGGAGGATCGGATCTGTAATTTCTTCAGGGTAATGGAAGGAGAAGGGGGCTGGGGAGAGTTGAATAGGTTGATTGAAAGGAATGAGTCAGGGTATGGGGGTAGGCGAAGTCATGATAGAGCAGTAGTTATAAAGGGGGCTAGATTAGATGTCGGTAAGTTCTCTTTCTTGAATAGGACAGGTAGGGATTGGAATGGGCTTAGTAGAAGTATACTTGAGGAGGATGAAATAGGGTTGAAGCTATTCCGTCAGAAGGTTAGGGAGGCGATAGGATAGGATTGATAGGGAACTTGCCACCGCGCATTTATGTGCAACTGCAAGAGTTAATAATAATAATAATATATGGCCATCGAGTCAATGATATGGCACATATTTACCGATACTCCTATTGCATGTCAGCTTAAAAACCAATAAAATACTATTGGGATTGACTGTTACTAGGCCTACATAATACACTATGTTCCAAACTATCATCACTATTGAACTTTAGAATTAGCCTACCAATGATCACCAACTGTCGGCATTAAATATAGAACCTCTATACTAAATGCTGTCGGCAATGCCGCCGGATGCATTGACCGAATACATTTGATTTGGTAATGAACCTCTGATGATACTGCTGTTCTATGCTGAGTACCCAATAGTTTACCTGGATTTTATCCGCAGTATCTCTGAAGTCGTAACATCTTCCAGAACTTGTACGTGCCAAAAAGTCTTCGATCAACCGTATTCCGATATTGTAACCCATTCGCTCGAGCTGTTTATTGACATCGTCAACATTCTCGTAGTCTTTCATTAGTTGTGAAACCATAGCTCCATAAGTCAGAGTGAATAACTCTGAATTCTGAAAATTAAATAAAAATGTTGAGAAAAAACTCCAAGGAAAAACTACATGTTGACAAAGGAAAAAGGCTGACTTAACCTCAAACACATATTCGGCCTACCATGAAAAATGGTAATTCTGATTAAAAATGTACGCTTAATCTCATCATTACAGACAAGCATTAATTATTATTCACTTACAACTTTCTTGGAATCAAGTCTCGTTCCCTGTCTTGACATATTTACAAGGATGTTGAAACGAACTGTCAAATTTAATAGGCCTACAAATTCGTTGTCAAATAGTAGGAGTGTCTAATGGGAGTGCGACAGCTGAGGCATCAACACAGCACTGCAAGTAGTATACACGTAGGGGCATGGACAGCATTTTTTACGACCCTACGATCGGCGTAATGGTATCAAAATAAAAATTGTTACATTCCTTCATATTGTTTGAACTATTCTCAAAGAAACAGTAACTTACTGTCTTTTAATATGAGCTTGTTTATTTTAATTCATAAAATGTAGAACTGAAACCAGTTTCTATAAAAGTGTCTATAAAGAATCATTTTTAATAAAATGTCACTAATTTAAAAAATAAGTCGGGCTTACTTTTGTGACACTAATATGTGAAATTAAAATATACATGTGGAAAACACCTTCCTGCTCCAAATGCAATAATATTGAAATAGATGAGATCCATTTTATTTATTCCATTTCATTTCCAGCGTTGAATCGAAATAATACCAGTATATGTATTCAATTTTAAATGTTTGTTTAATACAAAATCATTATTTACTACAACACCAATACGAAAATAATGCAATTGATAATGCTACACAATAATGCAACCACGGTTTCCGGACCGTAATCGGCATCATCAGGAACACATTCAATATGGTAGAACAGCCACAGTGAATCTACTTCGGTCTGATCACACGCTGAATATTGCCCTTTTATAGTGTTTACTTTTATCATGTATCATCATGCCATTTGTGTCCACTTATAAATAAAGTATGTTTTATTATTATTATTATTAATGCTTCATTAGGCCTATATTAGGCTTCATTAGGTACACTTTGTAGGATTTGAGTGGCGAGTGGCCCTGGTTCCCGTCAATGAGCATAATATGTACAACACATTCCTCTACTTTAAGCATTGAGTATATCCGGTACTTCAAGAAATTACCCTCTGAATGTTTAATACTATTCAAAATGAATATATCTATATTTCATTCTCGGATTCTGTAATTTGACCGAAAACCGTGTGATCATATTTTGATGTAAAATATTTCCCAACAGCTCCAAACCAATGAATGTTGTATTTCAGCTTTTAGGCCACTTGTTGATTGTACTACTTTCCCACTGATTTGACCATTGACAGACTTATTACATTTTTATATCTAATATTCACTCATAATAAGTGAAGTACAGTAGAACCTCTGTTATAAGTTTCTTGTTTATACATTTATTACATTCATAAGTTTTATTTTTTGATCCAACTCATATGCTCCACATGTTGAATAGTCTCATTAATAGGTTTTTCACGTTAATACATTTTTTTTAGTCGGTTCCCTAAAAACCGTATAAAAGAGGTTCCACTGTATTCCACATTGGAATTTCGTTTGCCCATTCTAAAACTCTGAATAAATACCGGTAATCTAAATGAACAATTTAAATGAATATTCTAAATAATTTGTGGGTGCTATCGTCAATGGTGCTATTAAACACATTTCTTAAAAAGAATTTTTTGTCTTTATGGATTTTGGAAAGATGAACTGACAAATTTTCTACCATGAATTGAACAGCTATGGAATTGAATGACTGGATGAGGAAGTATTTGAATATATGAACATTTGGAGATGGAATTATACATATATTTTTTACTCAGTTCTGTGTGTGTGTGTGTGTGTGTGTGTGTGTATCAGGGATGCCGGTGTGTGCCCACTGTCATTGCTGTAACAAGTGGACTACTTGACATGGCCAATAATGTCTAAAATTACGTCTTCTGCTTTCGTTGAGTAAATAAATAATAGAAACTCACCCAAGACACACTCCTTATCGTTTTGCATTCATAACACAACTATTGAAACACAGGAAAACTGTCCATTAATGTATATTCACCAAAGGTAAACAAATGTAAATCATTGCATTTCATATTTTGTTCCTGGAATCCATTTTCCAGTTGGCTGTGACAACGTCAAACCAAAGCCGAGAGAGTTTTTCATTCCTCATGCATACAATTGACGACTCGCAGTCTCCGCCCCCATGACGTCACAAATCATACCGTCTAATCAACAGGGCTGTTAGAACTGTAGTGAAATTCAAATATCCAATCGGGGTATCTTCAAACAACCACAAATGATATGATCCAACTGGCCTACTGGTGAAGCCACGCCTATTTCGAGTCGTCATTAGGAGATAGTACCAAGAAGCTGCATTCCCTTCTTATTCACAAAGAAGCTGCATTCCCTTCTTATTCTTCCTTTCTTATTGCGCATTCGGTCATGTTTTACACGACAGGTCCCTCGTACAAAAATAATAGCATAACAATAGAACACTATCTGCATGTTCTCTATCATTACTTTTTTCCATTCTTCATTTAGCTTTTATGAATTCTACCAATGGTATTATTTATTATACTTATGTCAAAAAGAATACAACAAAAATAAATAATAATTATATGAAACGAGTACAGGTATGGTGGATTATGAAATGATTATGAATTATGAATGATTGGTATAACGGTGCATGGGTGGAATGCATATTGTTTATTGGTGTAGAATCAAGGTAACTGGTAACAATTATTAGACATAGGCCTACAAATCAAGTACCGGTAATAGGCCTACCTACAAAGTATGTTTGTACATGCTCAAAGTAGTGAGAAGTAAAATCAAAGTGAAGTCTCATATCAATAATATTTTATAAAACTGAACGTAGGATTACGTAGTACATAAATCAGGCAGACATATTCACATTTTTTGTATTGATGCAAATAAAGTTTCAAAAGTTTGTTAAAATCACAAAATGATAAATGAACCAGAAAACAGATTTTTTGAAGTGTAATTCAGAGACAGATATAAAAAAAATTCATTTCAACTGAAAATCGTTCATTTTTACAAATATAATTAACATACTAGGTACGTATAACTTATTAATAATAAATAAATATCAAATATCTCTCAAACTATATACGAAAATATATAGGTTCAATTTTAAAAAATTAACATTCTCATTTAAATTATAAATAACAATAAATAGTTATATTAGAATGTGCAGATCCTTCATATTATATGTACATGCATTTAAACATATAAGTTGGGTGTTGACATTAAACGTAATAGTAGATAGATCCCACATTTGGTCATCAAGAGTCAATACTGATCATCTTCCATAACTAATTATACACGGCATACTCCGTTCCGCAGAAGTTGATCGGCCGCCTTCCATTCGACCCTTTTATGGTAAACAATCAGACGTGTTGACAATAATATTATAATAAGAGCAACTGTGAACAAATAAGAACTGTGAAAAAACTAGTCTATTTTATAAAGGTTGAAACACATCAGTTTTATCCAGTGTTCTAGTCTTAATCCTATGTCTTAGTTCTGACGCTCTTAGAACCATCTCGGTTCACGATTGAGTCATAACTACTTGAAACCTCCAACAGAGTGGGTTAAAAGCACCCTGTTTACAGCCATCCTGCCGGCCATTACTAATTTAGTATTGGTTTTGATTCGAATGATATGTCTTAGCACAGGACTTATCTTAGTCTGAACCAAACGGAATTTGGCCAAATCTTGAGACGAGCTTGAGATAACAATGAAATTGAGACAGTTATAAATTGTAGTATCTATCTTCGAAAGAATATTAGTACCAAGATGCATTGAGGGTTGCGTTGGTTTGGCGCTTCTTTATGGTGACTTCACTCAACTCTAAAACACGTTCCATTTCCCGAGTACTATTCTCAGAACCAACGATCGCTGCTCTACCTGGTGTTGTTTTGCAGAAACTTGATGTCATGCAGCTTCTATATACCTCAAATAATTGCAACTGAGGTGCAGTGCATAATGGCATCCAAGATGCGTTGGAAGTAAACAAATGCGCTAGGCTTATGTAAAAAGGATATTTACTAATAATGCAATAAAATTAAATATATATACTTATTTATTTGGGGCATGCGGACTTCTCACACGATTTCCATTACATGTATAAATTGCCCAGATGTAAGTTACTCGCAATATAACTTGCGTTATTATATGAATTACTTCACAATTTAAATGATGGACAATTTAACATCTCTATCTCCGTTTTACTTCTCAAGAGACTGTTTCAGACAAATGAGCAAAAATGAACGCCATTTTTTTGTGTATTTGTAAACAAAGTTAGTTCCTTTTATCACTACTACACTACGCACAATCGTTGATCTGCAGATTTGGCCAGTAAATTGGAACAATTTTTAAAATGGGAGGGATAGGAAGTGAAGTCACCATCTCAAAACCGGCAAATGCCAATGCATCTTGATTAGAAGTACGACTGAAACACTCTTTAAAACTGTAGTGCATCAATTTTAATGTAGAAAATCTACCAAAACAGCTTGTAACAATATAATACAATACAACAATAAATGATTGGGTAACTATTTCATCTCAACAATCCACAGACTCTCGTCTGTTCTCTCCGTTCTCTCTGTTCTCTCCGTTCTCTCTGTTCTCTCCGTTCTCTCTGTTCTCTCCGTTCTCTCCATTCTCTCTGTTCTCTTTATCCCATCAAGGCTATTCCATAGCACACATGTGTTGCTACTTGTTAGTAGAACAAGTTCAACTTTAATTTACAATCATCTTGTATTCTGCATAGGCGTATCACTTTTAAAAATATAAACATATTCAATCATCATGACAACTGTATGAGGAGAGTGTAGAGTGAAACCTCGATGCAACGTTCTTGGATCGATCATTTTACGGCTTCTAATATTCATTTTTCCCACCGTACTCCTGTACGGATGTTTTTTTCAGGTCCCTTATTGAGATTCAGAGATTTCACTAAACATATTCAATATGCCCAGCAAGGTATTCTTACATTTCACCTATGAATTAATAACCATGAGATTACATTCGTGGAATAGCATTCGAATGTTTTACAAATTTCATGAATTCAGTTCTAAAAACAGCTGGAATTGAATTAACGATCGATGAAAAATCGTTTTGAAAAAAATTATTCTGACAAAACTTTCCAAGATTTTATTCTATTCATGAAATTCCGGTTTCACTTTTGATCAATTCATCAAGTTTGCATAATGTTTTTGAAATGTAATAAAAGACAAACTACGAGGAATACAATTTGGTTTAATTATACTGTGAAGTATCGATGTGGTTTGCAAAGTTCCCACACCGTGGGAAACCGGCCGGCGGTTTGGGAATCTGTGCTTCATCCCCTACTTGAATCACCAGGTTCATCCCTATGACTTGATGGTAGATGAAGTGACAATGAACCATCCAATAACCTAAAAACAAAACACCAACTTTTAGAAATACTCAATCAAATATAATAATAGCTCTTAGATTAGAATTCAGGGCTGCTGTTTTTTAATTAACTCTATAAGGATCTGTGGTAGCATATAGTTACATCTTGGGTGAATCGGAGCTCCCTATAGAGCTAGCCCCATGAAATATCGTCATGTCTTAAGAGTAATACCTCGGTAGCTTAGTGGTAGAGCACCTGACCGGCAATCAGAAGGTCCCGGGTTCAACTTACGTTTGTGGGGTATCTTTTATGACATGGCTATAAAATCCAATATATATATATATATATATATATATATATGTATATATATATATATATATATATATATATATATATATATATATATATATATATATATATATATATATATATATATATATATATATATATATATATATATATATATATATATATATATACATATATATTATATGTTATATTAGTTTGTTATCTGCGGCGGAAAGTTATGGTCACTAACAGCGCAGTCCTGGTGTTAAAGTTCATTGGTTTCAAATAATTAAAATGGGGTGCAAAACAATCCTACTTTTCATCCTTAGCCTTAATTGGGGAACAATGATTTTCTATCAAGTTTTGATGTTATTGAAAAAAAAAAAAGAAAAGTATATTACACTGGCAGATTAATAAAATCTCTATACTGACCTGGATTATCGGCTTCGAATCTGACGACGGCATAACCGGCTGACGGAACGGCCACCGTGTCTTTAGACGTGTACCACCGCCCCTCGTCAGCTTTCCGTTCTCTCACTCGGCTCATGTTGCCGATCTTCCTCGCGTGGCGGATACCTGGCAAATGACAGACATTGCGATTAGAAAGTGACGTTTCGTCGAAATGTTTGTTCAACCCTTTTATTCTATTGGTTCAAGTAGGTCTATATTGAAAATAGTATGGCTTTAATTTTTTGTTTCATGCTTATTGGACTAAACGAGAACTTCTATGCTGTGTGAAATCAGGGTGTTTTGTAGTTTTTAAAATCTATTTTGTAGCTTATGAAACAAACTCAGATTCATAAGCTATTGTGTCATCAATACTTCAAGAAACACATCTTCAACCTCTGCGCAAAAAAATGTATCACATCAAATCTAATTTTTAATAGATTGCCAAATCCCAAATCTTTGTAAAGTTAATAAGTTATGATTACATCAAATTAAAAAAACAGTCCAAAATCCAGATTCTAAAACTATAAATTACAAATAAAAATTCAAGATGGTAATTGAGCTACCTTGTAACCTGAGATCCTCGTAGACTCTTTCGGTTGAAGAAGTGTTGCCAACTGCCCACGGTTCTAAAATACCGTCTCGCAGCATTTTCATGCCTCTAGCGCCGCGGGCCGAAGAAGGAAACTGACCAAGTTTCAAGACGTGGAACTTGAACCCGTGAAGGTGGAACGGGTGCGTTAAATCACCCGGAATTATACCTGGATGTAGATAGATATTTATTTGACAACAGAAATACTGAGTGAAAATAAAAGTATGACTGTGAGTTTAGGATTTTTGTCAAATTTTTGTCAAGTGGCCAAGAACACCACACATTACGATAATGAGTGATATATCTGTTACACTTATTTATATATACATACAAAATTAATCAAAATGTAATTTTATAACCAACAATAATAATAGGGTTTAAAATTTATATTTTTTGGATGCAATATGTGATTTGATTACTTCATTCCTCAGAAGATAGGACGAGTCACCATAATTAAATCGTACAGGAATGCGTGATGCGGAATGCGGAATGGAATGATTTCCATTTGTTCCCTTATGAGATAATCTCACTGGGAGCTGAAATACTCATTGTGACTATTGTATGAAATGTGATAAAATGTGTAATAAAATAATGAAAAAATATACAGGAGTGACATTGAGTTCAGCTATGGTCTGTATTAGCAGTACTAAAGCGTCAACGTAAACATTGAGACATCTAAAATTATACCTCTATTTTGATCTTCAGACTGGTTCCAAATTATCCCTGGGGGGGCATTCCTGTACGATTTAATCCGGTTTTAGTGATGGTGGTATTAACTTGGTATTCCTAAATAGATAGACCCGGAAATAATACCAGAAAAGCAGGATTAACTTAAACCTGCCAAAGAGCGGGTTTAGCGTGTTTTAAGATCCACTTAAAGATTTCAAATATTAATTTAAATATCTAATAAAGTGAATATCGTTACGGGAATGCGATTTCTAAAATAAGAACTGAAGGCAACAGAATATGAATGTATTGAAATAATTTTACTATTAGTTTCATTATTAATAATCCATTTGCCAGAATTCTTTTCGAAGCTTGTATATTTACGTTGTTCTGAGAGCAGGATTTCACATTGGCAGTAGGGTTGCATCGTTAGCGTGGCTGCTTACAGCGAAAGGCAGGCGGGGTTCGATTCCACTGAAGTCATCTTTTTGTTTTTTATTTAATTTCATTCAAAATAGTGCATTAGGCTGAGATTTGATTTAGTTCAAGTTTTGTTGAAGTTGGATGAGATTTTGGTACATTTTAGCTGATTTGTAACAACATTTGTCAAAAAACTGTTTTACCGACGTACTAACCTACGCTTCCCTTAAACCTACTATAAAACTCGTACAGGAATACGAAGTTAAACCTCTCTAAGACCGAGTTTAACACGGTATTAACTTAGACCAGGTTTATCTAGATAAAACTAATCGTACAGGAATGCGTCCCCTGGAGATGATGTTTGAAATCATCCAGCCGTTGCGGACAATTTTTACGCAAGCTCGTCTGTGCATCCCCTGTCTCTGCCAAGCGTTGTTTCCCAAGCCCCATCTCACGCAACTATTGGGTTGTGCACCTCCTCTCTCTCTCTCGACCACTACGCAAGTTATGCAGACGAGTGAGACTGAGACATGTCTCCAATTGCCTGATTCTACATGAGTATTCGGTGTCATCCTGCTCAAGCTGTGAGATGATTTATTTTATTTTAAACGGCATACAATACTAGATGGAATACTGGCCCTAAGAAATCCACTGACTATAGTGAATATATGTATGTATTGTTTTTCTAGTTATTTTATTTTGTTTTAGTGTAGTAATTTCAGTGAGTTTGGATAATTAACTCTATAAGATGAGGTATGACAGATCTTCATATTTTTTTACGAATGTCTAATGTAATGGTGTCATTATTACTCACAATGTACTTACAATGTATGTATTTACAATGTACTTGACCGTAATATAATTAAAACTCTGTAAACACAGCTAAAAATAAAAACAATTTCTCAGCAGGGCAAATATTTGGGGGCCATGACCCCAACCCCCTTCCTTCACCCTTTAATCACCTGTCCCCTTTGTCCCCTTTGTTGTATCTTTCCTATCAAATTACCACGCTTCGCCACTGTCTGTAGGTAATGGTAAAGTGATCTATGAGAAATAAGGAAGTCGAGGTGAACTTATAATTTTTCAAGTGTATTGAACAGTGAAGAGATAATGGTCGTAATATACTCTCAAGGAACCATCACTCGAAGCTACGAAAATCCTGTAACCATGACAGGAATCGAGCCTCGGTCTCCTGAATGAAAGCTCAGAGTGCTATTGGCTGATAAACCCATCTCAGTCCGTTAAACTACTGAGTATTCGTGAATGTGTATATACCGTAGTCAGCGAAGATCATCTCGACAATACTGCCCAACGGAATTTTGATTAAATGTAAACATTCGCAAAACTTCTTGTCGCATCCCGTGAAACCGTCGGCTCGTTGTTTACAGAAGAGGTCCTCCGGGATGTCGGAGAACTGCGTGTTGAGGGGGGAGGCGGGGAGGATGTTGGTGATCTTGTTGATTATACCGGCGACGAAGGTAGGCACGGGGGGCTCTGGAATAAGAGACCCTAATATAATATTGACGTGCTAGCTCAAGGACGTTGGCGGTTCACTTGCACTTTCGAGAAGTAACGCGGAGAGATGCGATAGCGAGCTAGAGACTGATGCTCGGATTGTACAAACTGATCTCGGTAGCTCTCGGTGGCTATATTGTTTTCCGCAGTATTCAATAACTCTGAAATGATACGAAAATGGCTCGCTATGGTTTTGTTTAGACGATTCCATATACTTTAACATTGCTTATTACAGTATATGGACTCTGAACTTTTAGTCTCGCTATAATTTCATTTATAGTTAAAGAATAAGGGCCTTCTATCATGTTTGAAAGATTGAATAGCTATTTGTAGAAAATAAAATCACAAGATGAATTCTTTTGCTACTTTAACATCAAAGACAATCCACCCTATTGTTCCTACATCTGGTTGGGCAGCAATGTCTTGGAACAGGGGCTTAAACGTGATAACAACTCGTACATACATCTCTCTACGATACTTCTGTATTCTATAGCACTGGCAGTTTAGATTAACGACCAACGGAACCCCTGACTTGAGGTAGATTCAGAGTGAATTGGAATGGTCACGTTCTATGAAAGAGTAGAGTATGTAATCATGGTAATTATTAATGAAGGTACAGAAATGAGTAACGGAGGGTGATAACAAGGTAATTTGGTATCACTTAGTTCACTCGTTATTATTCCGTAAAACATTCGTTTACAGTTTTATTGGAACATGCGTAAAAAGCATTTCTAAATGAAAGGTGTTGTGACTTATTCAGATGTTTTAAATCTTTCATTGTATCTAAATAATTTTTGAATGCATTATTTTCAAATGTTATCTAGTTAGTCTGGCAAACCCAAGTGGACATAATTATTTTTTCCTCAGTTTATGCATTTACCTAATTTTGTTACAAAAAGTATATGGAAACAAAAATAAAAAAACCAATTGACAATTTTGTTATTGTAAAGCACTGATCAAGTACTGATCCAGATGTTGATTTTTTAATGTCAGTAGACATTTTTTCAGCAAATTATCCCAAAACCAAACATTATTACATGTGTTTAGTTGCGATTCGGGAAACATCTGGTGGCAGAAAAACGATATGTGCAATGGACTTCTAATTCTTCAATGTGCCGGTTCGAATAACAAGTTGGCAGAAATTATCTTTCATCTTTAAAAAATTATCCAGATACTCATTCTATATGTTGGTGTTTTATGTAGATAATTTGCATTTTTTTGTCTCATTCAGACTGAACAACTTCTTTATCCTTGATCTTTATGTAGTACTATATATAGATCTTTATATAGATATAAATAAAACTATCTGGTCACAGCAATAAACATGAAGCCGTATGGAAATGAAGTTGAGATCAATGACCCCTGAGAATTGATGTGAAAGAATTAAGATCTGTAATGAAACAATGATGCAATGATGATATTAGACCGCAAACACCAGATTTGACATACAAGGGTTATTGACAAGCATGAAACATAGAGCAGGCATTAAATTAATATGAGAACACAGAACAATATGTGAAAAGACGAGAACGTTCTATGCACATGGAAATTATTTCAACAATTGTTTGTTCAAAGCTGGACCATGAGTAAGACTTACAGTAAGCAGAATAAAGTTTGTTATAGAATTATGGGTTTTGAGGAATTTTTTTGTTCTACTTATGTAACACAGAATGAGAAGGTCTAATTTTTTCAAGTCTTCTCAGTTAAATTGTTATTTGGTATTTCTTTGGTTCTAGATTAACAATTTGTTACAAAATTATTACATATATTTCAAAAATTCAGTTTGAAGAAGTGATTATGAAGATGGCAGGGAGGAAAAGAATATGGAGTATAGAGGCAATTGTACATGGGCTCGTTGTTTGCTCGCTTCAGACTCGAGTTTAACATGCATCGTGTGCCAGGCGCAACCCGTAGACTAGCCCGCCGAACTCATATTCACATAATTTCCTAGCTCACACTTTTGATATATTTCACATTTTATATTTTTTTTCATTATTCTAAAATAGGTATCTAGAGTTTTGCATTTATGAAATGTTTTCATTTTCCATTTGAAGAATTTGAAAAATTACAAATATTTTGTTCAAAATTCTGTAAGTGCGGTCACCTCCGTTTTTCAATTGGTAACAGAATGCAAAAACAATCATATCGATATCTAAAAAATTACGGTCGTGAGAGTTTGCAGCATGGAATACGAGCGACTGTGGCCTCTTAATCCAGGTTATTTGGTTAATCTGGATCTACGTAGTAAGTAGACTTCGGAGTATATTTCACTACTCAAGTTTACAAGCATGCAATTCCATACAATTGAGAAAGTTAAGTTATACATACTATATGAACTCACGTGGCTCTTTACAGAATACTCCGGGTAGGTGGGGAGGGACGAGGGAAGTGGGGACAACATTGGTTATTATGTCGGAGACGCGGCAGAACAGGCCGAACGGCGACGGCCCTGGAAGAATACAACGCAAACACAAACTTTGTTAAGCACAAACACAAACACAAGAGTTGTTAGAAACATGTGGGGAAATTAACAGGAGAAACGGGACAGTCATGTTAAGGAGCTGTAATAGTTACATTATTAGAGCATCTTCTAAATTTATTCGCTATAAAAAGTTTATTCATAAGTGTTTCAAGGATCCCAATATTGTTTTTATAGTATACATTTCGAGATAAATTATAATGATTGATGAAAGAAATATCAGATAAATTTATTGATAGTCTATAGGCCTAATGCCCAATCAATGCATTATATTAATTTTATTCTATTATTGATTATATTTGTAACTTTTGAATAAATATTTGAGTAAACAGCTTACCTTGATGACTAGTCACACAATTTGTCAAGGTTAAATAGATCGGTCAGAACTAAATGCTCACATTGCTGTTTTAGTTGTTGGACAATTAGCCCAAAGATATTTAAGAATTTATGTAGAATGAATGAATATTAGAGTTTTAAGGCACATCGACAGCGAGGTCATTTAGCGCCTGTCAAAATAATTTGCTGAATAAAAAGGTACCGGTAAGCAGTGTCATATAAAGGTGCAAATGAAATTTGGATGAGAGCACCTCAATATATGAAACTAAGACTAAACTATCCGCTAAGACGTTATACACTAATTTGTTAAATCCGAACATGTGTGTTAGTCAAGTTTTATTTCCATTAATTGTACATTACATATGACACAGTGTGAGCACAAATGACAAGGTATGAACACAAACCCTTTAGGATGTATACCATTAAGGGTGTATGGAAAGGTTTTTTATCATATATAACTTATTAAACTTATTAAACATATATAACTTATGTGCTGTAAAGGGTCACACCCATGGGACTAGAAAGAGAAAATTTTATTACTTGTTCTCAGTTCAAACTCCCCCTCAAATAGGAGTGGAGGAATGACAAACCATAATAGATATATGTTGAAATATGGTTTGATTTAAAATATTCCTGATGTCTATCCCAAGAGATCGACATCAAGAATAAGTATCAAATGTCAAATAGCAATATACAAGAAAAAGATGATTGCATAAACAACTTCATCTCAATCAGACACAAAAATGACCTAATCAGGGCAGTTTAAAAAATGATACTGGGGTTGACGACTTTATCGTCTCACGCAAACAAGTTTGATTCGACTTAGTTGTCTGAGTCCGACTAGGATTATATGTCTTCGCATGAGCCAACCACCAATCACAACAGTTTGCCTGTTGATCGAACTTCGTACTGGTGTTCTTGGCCCCGATCAAGTCCAGCGGAACAATTATATTGACTGTACATCAAGGTAAGCTGCTGCCTACTCTTTCAGTACAATCTTCTTGATGGTTCAGCTCATATTTATTAATTTATTTATATGGAGTTTTGAATTTTTTCAGATAATGTTCTTGATTTCTTGGAAGAAAATTATTTGTAAAAAGTATTTCTCCCACAAAAAATGCTATTAAAATATTTAAATCACAACAAACAGAGTGTTGATACTGTTTCAGAACATCACGGCACGTAGACTAGGTAAACGCGGCACATGCGTTGCAACACGAACGAGATATTTTTTCATTTTGACATTATAACGTCTAGTCACTGCCTTCCTTATACAGTCAATTTGCCAATCATCCCTGGAAAACTTGAAACTGTTCATCGGTACTTCTCATTTATACAATACAATACATTCATTTTCTTAAAAATGACAGATTCGAATTTTTGAAACTTCTTCGGTTACTTTGTCTGAGCTGCATATGCCGTGTACAGAAAGAAGTTTGCGGCCAAGTTTCTTCGTTGTATGAAATGAAATCTTTGCTTTTGCTCATCCGATGAAGGTGATAATTAGGAGAAGTAAAGAAGGTAACAAATATGCAACACACAAACACAAATATGAATATTTAAAGGAAAGCGACAAATGAAAGTTAGTTACACACAAATATCAAACATAAATGTTACGTTATTCCACCGTTTGAATATATAATACAAGTTGGGTCTGTACATTACTTTCATCTTTCTCTGGTTCCTCTGCTACTGGAACTGTCGGATAAAATATTATATGAGTTTATAACATTTACGATGATAATAATAATAATATTAATAAAATGATATTAATGAAGTACTTGATATATATATATATATATATATATATATATATATATATATATATATATATATATATATATATATATATATATATATATATATATATATATATATATATATATCTGTGCGATATGTTGTTACTGGTCTGGACCGTGATTGTATTCAATGAATGAAATAAAATAATAATAATAAATTATTATAGGCCTAGTAATAATAATAGGTAGGTCTATTTGGTATAACTATTAAAAATTGAATGAAGTTATGATATGTACTGTTATTTAATTCAAGGATATTCATATAAAAGTTATTTTGGTTCATTAGATCATTATTGAAGAACATTACGCTTTCATTTTGTAAGTTCACCACCCAAAATACTAAAGGCATTTATGTAACTTTTACTGGTGAATTGTTTGCAGTAATAGAGTGAAAGCCCAGGGTTTGTTGATATAAATAATGATACAAACTAGGGGTGTTCGAGTTTGAGAATGTAAGTTCAAGTCAAGTTCGAGTTTGAGAGAAAATCACGAGTTTCGAATTCAAATTGGAAAAAAATGGTTACGGCAAGATTCGGATGTCAGTATCATACACAAGTACAGAAGATTGCCAAAAAAAACAAAATAAAATAATATCGGACTCGAAATTTTTGAGTTTAGCAAAATTTGTACTCAAACTGGAAATCTGATTCAAAACTTGGGACTCGAACTCTAAAATTTGAGTACTAGCACACCCTAATATAAACACTCACTAAATTCATTATTTGTCAATACAGGTACATAGTTATGTATGTTCATTTTGTAATGTATCATATTGTATTTTTCTGATTTGGTCCGGATATATGTGGTGTTATAGTGGTTTCACCAAACAACGTCATTTTATCATTTTTCACGTTATAAGTTTATAACGTGTATGTCTGCTACAACATATTTGTTTGAGTTTCCTCTTGATAAATAAAGACTATTACAATATATAAATGAAAACTTATACAACATTTAGGAACGAAACTCATATCGGAACATTACAACATAACTCACGTAAGTACCGATGGTAAACACCCTGCTTGAACAGCTCTGGCTCCGTGAAGATGTGGAAGTCAAAGCCGAGAACTATCCTGAGGTCGGCCGCCCCCGTTTGGAGCCGGGGGTTGACGGGATGTGATGTCATCAACTGGTTCACGCAGACTCCGTTGTCGCGAGGACCGCATCGCGCTCCAACCGGATTCAACGTCTGTAAATTGACAATCGTTCTTAAAAAATGCTTCCAATTAGTTGGTAGCTTATTTAGATTTGCTACATATGCCGTGCTGGTAATTGTTCTCAACAATGGAACGATAGGTAGATTCTGTTTTATTAGTAGGATATGCTATTTTAGTTTTTTAACACACAATTAGGCCTACATTAAATACACTCAGAAGAAGAAAAATGAAGCCATTCCTTGCTTAAGAGTGTAAGGCAGTTGATTAAGTGAAATATCCATTTTTTGGTGATAACTTTTGAACAGTATGAGATGTTGAAATTCTAATACAGAAGAAACACAGATATTCTTAATATCTTAAAAATAATAAGTGTGAAAACTATTCAACTTTTATTACATAATTTTCAAAGGTATGAGGTTGGAAAATGTGGTCTTTTCGCTGTATACATTTGACAATTATGCAATATGTGTTAAATAGTTATAATTTATACCATCTTGAAGGTATTGAAAAATCTGTTCTCAATTCATATTAGAATTCTGATAACGAACCATTCAGAAGTTAAAAAGTTATATACAAATGTATATATTTTTGATAAATTCAATTCCATGCTTTCAAGTTTATTTAAGCGTAGATTATTGAGCTCTATTCAAGCATATGCATTATTTATTCACATCTTTCAGCAATTTTAAAAGTTTCAATCATTAATTTTTATTAATATAATATATACAGACGTAATATGCTGAATTAAGAACTAAAAGTGAGTGATAGTTATATGCTTTACGTAAGTACTAAGTCGTTGATTCCTGGTACGCAATCTCACCACAGCTCTGTTACTCGCGAATCCCTCGTAGCCGGGATTGGGTGAAGGAGGCTCCTCATATTGTGATCCCTCATATAGCAACACTCCGACTTGGTACGCCCTCACATGTACACACGGCCCCACACCCTTCACGTGAATCCAGTAGGCCGACTTTCTCTGGTTCGCGTTGAGCACAAAGTCGTAGCGTTCACCTGCGGAAAATACACATACGATTATTTTTGAATCTGTATAAGTTAAACCTTAGTCTTTTCAGCTGGAATAATGTCTCTTTCTTCATGATATTTTCATAATTTTGGAATGTTATGAAAATTACATAAAAATAGCACAGACCTTTATTGTTTGTACAGCAAAGGATTGATTACAATCCAATAAAGTGCTGATCATTATTCATATCAAGGATGTTTGTAGCTATATGGATAGGAATTATACATTGAGTCTTCTAGATCTGTGTATCTGTCTGTCTGTCCGTAAGACTTCTTGCCCGCGCCGGTGTGTCCCGCCAACACACCCACCATATAGCTGACAGTTGACATACCAGAGGCACTGTTGGAGGTTAGAACTGCGTTCTTGTTGCTTTTCTCTACTGTCTACATTATCGACACAGCTACCGTGGTATGTAGCCATCCACCTTTATCGACCGCGAGTAGCAACTCGCAGTATTATAGTTACCTACTTGGCTAATTATTGGAGAATTAGTACATAATTGCATTTATTAACCCTGGTGAGCATTTGGTCATGTTTTACATGGTGGGTCCCTCAAAATATTCAAAGAAATAAGTATTCAAAAAAATATCCTTCTACCCAAGTTTTACCTGGCAGTAACACGATCCTGTCTACTGTTAATGGCTCGATGGAAGTGCCGTCTGTCGCTATCGTCTTCAAGCGGTGTCCCTCGATCGTCACCTCGGCAGGACAGTGAGCACACGTACCGCCAATCATCCGGAACCGATATCGTTTACCTGGAATACAGAGATCATAATTACATCTACAAAGAAAATATCGCTTAAGCACTTGTTTTGTAGAATTTCTATTGAACATTGTTCGAGTTCTCTGTCTATTTGTTTGTTAAAACGACGTATTCAATCACATGATAATTATTATTATGATAAGGCCTATATTACTGGAAGTCCGAATATGTTCAAGTAGGATTAAAACATTTTTTTTATGACAGAAGAAATAGAAAAAAACAAGCCAGATAGAAAAATAAATAAACTTTATTCAATTGAACAAAAAAATAAGCGTGAATGATTCAGGTGTTTAAAATTACAGTGAATTATGGAATGTAATATTTTTCATATTTGACTTATTATGTATCTTGATATCGAAGACAGTGACGACAATGCAACAAAAACAAAGTAATCCTTAAGGGGAATTTCACTGATTTATACAAAATGTCAGGCCATCTCTAAATTTAGGTCCAGTTTTTTTCATATTTTTTTATATACTATATTTTTTTATAATTTTTTATATACTTTATAAAAAGTAAATCGACTATTAATTTTGTATTTCTTAATTGGAAACCTGTTTTATTTATGCATTCATCCGTCAATTAGCCCAAATAGTATTTGACAAACTAATGAAATTCAGGACCTTCATCTGAATCATACTTAATTTGTACGCAATAAACCTTTTGGCACAGTCGAAATTACCTCTCCTCACAACAAAAGTTGCTAGCGGCATTTGGACAAACGGCAGATCTGCTGGTTTCTTGTTGCTAACGAAATAGTTGAAGATGAAACCGCGTGTCGTTGAAATGTTGCTCTTCTCCACTTGACTCGTCGCGAGTGATCTCCAGCTTTCTTTCCCTGTCGGCTGATACAGATACTTGTAAGGAATTACGTGATTTTGTGTGATTTTGAAGGGTCGTTGTACGTAGTCTTTGAATTCGGGTAATGAATTTACTGAGACAGTTGCAAGGAAGCTCACTCTGAATCGAAGGAGAACGGTGTTTGATTCTTGCCAGTCACCCTTTCTAACTGAGGTTTCTTGTGTTTCCCTCGATCATATCACAGTGGACACCAGAACTGATTTCCTATAATCACGCCTTCTCAATAGATCATTCTCATTATTCAATGCGCAGGCGCATCCCCCCTCCTAGCAGCCAAGATCGCTGCTATTGCATTCTGGGAGTTTTAGTATTGTTCAAAAAGTCGGCCCTCTTATACACAGAGTTAAAGGCAAAACATTAAGATATATAACTTGCATTATCTCTCATCTTACTCATTCTGACGGTGTGTAAATCTCTCAGTATATAGTAAACATATAAATGATGAAACCACTATCATATTATAACTCATTACGTTCACTGCAACGCACAATAATATAAATCAAACATGCTGAATAGCATTGGCAGCATAGGACTTTCGAACTCGGGTAATAACATCCCGCTCTAGTTCAAACGATCGCCGCTAGATGGCTCATTCATTTCGGAAATGGCCCATTCAATTCCTTCTCTCCTCTGCACAATAAATTCACATTGAGCTCTGCATCCTTCCCAAAAAGTATACAAAAACACAGGTTTGGGTTTGTTTTTGTCTTTTGTATTTTCATTTCTGTTTGCATTCCAAGATTCTACATTTTATACAGTCACCTTGATACTGTGATGTTTATCAGTCAAACACTGTGACACACTCTATTTTTTCCTGTTTTTAAAATAAATTAGCTCACATCCCAAATAATTTATTAAATAATATCACATTCTATGTTAGCAAACGACTAAAAAAATGATACAATTGAAATATATTTATATTCATTTTTGTTTAGCAGTGTAAATTATAATGATTTAGAAATCATAGTATTATTAATTGAATTATATTCCTCGATTCTTTGGTTTGAGAAGTGGTTAATTGGTCCATGTATTCACCGAAGAGAGTCGCCCTCTGCCGTTGATGAGGTACGAGGACGGTTCTTGGCCCGTGGATCGGAACCTCAAACCCGGAAACTTCTCGTTGGCGAGGGAATCCAACCAATCGCTGATGACCATCACATGCGTTGGCAAGTCGTGGTCGTAGTAGTTGATGTTGGGCTCGTCTTCGTCAGGTTGTCTGACAATCAGGCTCGATAATAAACCGTCCATCTTGCCGAGGCCTGTAAATATATTTATGAAGTTATAGATTTTAAGGAATAGAAAAACGCAGCGAAAGAATGCTCGGATGTTTTTGTTGAATAAGTTGAGTAATCAAATGGAACATTAACAGCTCATTGATATTTTTTTTCATCAAATTGTCTTCATCAATTAACTTAATTTTTCAAGTATATACACTTTTACTTTTTCTTGAACGATGGTACTTGCAAATGTCTGTATGAATCGTTACATATAAGAAATCGTATATGACTCGGAACAAAACAACGGATTTGGTAATAGATTAAATCTCTACTTTTATGACATATCAAGTATCTAATAAATATATACAGTGGAACCTCTTAAGTATGTCCTTTTCTAGACCCGGCTGATAAAACTCACATTTTGAAATGAAACCTTGCAAAACAAACTATCCTGAAATGAGGGAGCACAACAGTGGTGGAATTGGAATATAAAACTTATTTTTGTGGTTAATGTATTGTACTGAAAAGAAACTTACCAAAGAGGTTCCATTGTTTTACACGTTGCATAAAATAGTTTGAGTCATTCTTTTACCGTCGTGTGAATGCCAGAAGTGCGTTCCTATGCTATCTGCCAGGAAGTTGTATCTGAACGTAGACCCCTCGTTGATTGGACACTGAGTTACCATGGCAACCCCGTCCATGTAGTTGGTGCCTTTCTGCAGGATGCCGTGGAAGTGTACCGTCGTTGTTGTGCCTGGCATTACATTCAACACGTCGACCACAATACGGTCTCCCAAACAAACCTAAACAACAATCAGTAGGATAACAATTAACACCATGTATCCATGAGAGATATTGTATTGATCTTTCTCCAGTGGCTTAGTCAACTATTGCATTGCAGTAGAAATTAAAGTCAGGTCGGGTGTGGGTTTGGGTCCTGGATACGGTATGGATTTTTGTAAATGTCTTCTCACCTATCATCACGTTATAGTTTCATTAACACCTGCTCATTTGTACCCCCGTATAAACTAGCTGTGGTGGGGTCGTTAAGCAGCATTAATAAAAACAGATACTGCATAGATATTGGATTGATGAAATATTGAGATGTGTATTCACTCGTACGCTAGTGGTGTGAGATGGGATTCGGTCGATTGGAATCTTTATCTCTCGTAGATACTTAAATAATAATTTTATTAATTATAATCGCCTTTTTCTATTGTTTTGCATTTTAGATGCAGAGAGTATTTACATTTCACAGCCTT
>OZ023336.1:12635430-12675430 GCA_964007535.1 Brachyptera risi | reverse complement strand
TGGTCCAGTTATCTTGATCTATAATATTTTTGAATGCGTTATTAGAACTTCATTACTTTTCATCTGACTGGCTTCATTAGCTAGTCTTTAATTACATGTGAGGGAATGTAAAAATACAATAAACCATCTATCTACCTTTTCTCCTTGTTGTTTAACGACCCCATCATCAGCTAAGTTATATGGGGGATTATCTATCCATTTAACAGAATATAATAAAAATGTAATCAACTGTAGTTGACATACCTCATGTTAGTTGGTATATCTCTGTTATCAGTCACACTTATAGTAATTTTTATTGTCCAGCTGTTTTCTATAATATTTTTCAATGCGTTATCAGAACTTCATTACTAATATCATACTATTTATCTGCCTGTCTTCATTATCCTATATATACAGTTAGTCTTTAAAGTTTAATTACATGTAAGGGAATGTAAAAAACTCCCATCTATCTATCTTTTTTCTTGTCATTTAACCACCCCATCATCAGCTGGGTTATATGGGGGATTATCTATCTATTCAACAGTAGTAAGATTGTAGCAGTATTACCATCTTATCAGTTTGCTGATGAAGTGTTGTTTATAATTGTATCGTGTTTATTTAGATGCAATTGATAAGGTTGATGTATTAGTGATAGCTAAGACATGATGTAGTGATACCAACCTATTTTATCATAATATTATAAAGGAGGTGCTCCAACTCACATACTGATAACACGGACTGTATTTGTGGTTTCTTGCGGTCAGTTCAGAGCCAAGGGTCCCGATTTTCTGTCACGATTAAGCGGATTCCCTTGTGAACTAGATGTAGATAAGAGTGGCTACGTTACCGGTGGCATTGTTGAACTTACAAATTCTATAATTCTCGTAATTTACTGGGCCGTGTATTCCATTGTTGAGCATTGTTGTTTTAAATAGTTCGAGATAAAAGCGATAGTTGCGCTACAGGCAATCGGGACGCATGGACTCAGATTCTGACCCCGGAAATATTTCACTTTAAAGACTCGAGTTGGGTCACCTCCTTTATATTATGATAAAATAGGTTGGTATCACTGCATTGTGACCAAGAGCCAATCGGGTCTGTTCATTTGTTCAGCTAAGGTTTTGCATGCGCACGCGCTCCACAGGTCGGGCGATATTTCTAACACCACAGAAAAAATGGACACATCTCTTTTTTCTTATAAGGATCGGAATAGATTTTGGGCCAAATCTCTTCAATATAGTTTCGAGCAAAATCATTTCTAAATTTTGAAAAACTTGTGAAAAAATAATGTCAAATTTTATAGAATATTCAAAATTCGAAATTGAATTGGTACAATTTGTAAATTTGTGAAAAAATGGATGGAAAATTTTCTAGGATACTCGAATTTTGAAACTGAATTTGTACACATCATTGATACACATTAAATTGGCATTTTTTACATGAATCGGATCAGAGGATTGAGATGAAAAGATAAGAATGTATTTATTCACATGATTTATATTCAGTGGTGAGCCAAATATTTATTCATTCATTGATTTATTCAGAGGTATTCTTGTATCCCTGGAAGAGGGATTTGCCTACCACCACAGCAATAACATACAAGACCATCGATCAGATCTACGATTAGCATTCTACAAGTTAGTGCCATGTGGTAAGTACACCCAAGTTAGTGCCATGTGGTAAGTACACCCATAAGTTAGTGCCATGTGGTAAGTACACCCACACGTTAGTGCCATGTGGTAAGTACACCCAAGTTAGTGCCATGTGGTAAGTACACCCATAAGTTAGTGCCATGTGGTAAGTACACCCAAGTTAGTGCCATGTGGTAAGTACACCCAAGTTAGTGCCATGTGGTAAGTACACCCAAGTTAGTGCCATGTGGTAAGTACACCCATAAGTTAGTGCCATGTAGTAAGTACACCCAAGTTAGTGCCATGTGGTAAGTACACCCATAAGTTAGTGCCATGTGGTAAGTACACCCAAGTTAGTGCCATGTGGTAAGTACACCCATAAGTTAGTGCCATGTGGTAAGTACACCCATAAGTTAGTGCCATGTGGTAAGTACACCCATAAGTTAGTGCCATGTGGTAAGTACACCCAAGTTAGTGCCATGTGGTAAGTACACCCAAGTTAGTGCCATGTGGTAAGTACACCCATAAGTTAGTGCCATGTAGTAAGTACACCCACACGTTAGTGCCATGTGGTAAGTACACCCAAGTTAGTGCCATGTGGTAAGTACACCCATAAGTTAGTGCCATGTGGTAAGTACACCCATAAGTTAGTGCCATGTGGTAAGTACACCCAAGTTAGTGCCATGTGGTAAGTACACCCAAGTTAGTGCCATGTGGTAAGTACACCCATAAGTTAGTGCCATGTAGTAAGTACACCCACACGTTGGTGCCATGTGGTCATGTACCTAAAGTTAGTGCCATGTGTTTAGTACATATAAGTTAGTGCCATACGTGGCTATTTTAAAACTATTTAAACTATTTTTAGGTGGCCGAACTGATATTTCTTCTCTCTTTTCCTAATTATTTTCCAAATTCCTTCATTTTCATACTCACTCTATTGTTGTAATTTAAATATCGTAAGAAATGAATATATTATATCACATACTAACTAAAACTATTCAGCACATACTTTTATTTTCATAACAGTAACAATGTATTAACCTTTATTTTGGTACATCCACAGTTAGGCCACTTCTGGTGGTTTTGTGGGAACTCTGAAGACTTAATTTTGTAGCGTATTTATTTTTTATACATTTGTATTACGTTATTTTGTTTATTTTTATAATACCAATAAAATGAACTTAAACTTGAACTATAGTACATATGAGTTAGGCCCAGTATTACCACGGCCAGTTAGTATTTATCTGAGAGTTGGTGAAAACAAATAGCATTGGTAACCATGGTGATAACAAGTTTGAACTGACAGATAAAGGCTAACTGGACTTGGTAATACCGGGCCTTAGTGCCATGTAGTTAGTACTTCTATCTGAGGTCCTATGAGCCTCCCGTTAGTGCCATGTGTTAGTGCCATGTGGCTAGTACCTGTGAGTTAGTGCCATGTGGTTAGTACCTGTATCTGAGGTTCTATGAGCCTCCCGTTAGTGCCATGTGTTAGTGCCATGTGGCTAGTACCTGTGACTTAGTGCCATGTGGTTAGTACCTGTATCTGAGGTTCTATGAGCCTCCCGTTAGTACCATGTGTTGGTATACCTATCTGTTAGTGCCATGTGGTTAGTACCATGTGGTTAGTACCATGTGTTAGTAGGCCTATACCCATCTGTTGGTGCCATGTGGTTAGTACCTATCTGTTAGTGCCATGTGGTTAGTACCTATAAGTTAGTACCATGTGGTTAGTACCATGTGTTGGTACCTGTATCTGAGGTCCTATGAGCCTCCCGTTAGTACCATGTGTTGGTATACCTATCTGTTAGTGCCATGTGGTTAGTGCCATGTGGTTAGTACCATGTGGTTAGTACCATGTGGTTAGTACCTGTATCTGAGGTCCTATGAGCCTCCTGTTGACGGTTAGCAAGGCCCTCTCGTAGCCGTCGGCTGTGACGCACTGAGGCCTGAAGCAATGCGCGCGCACAAAGGGACACAGGCCGCATGCGCTGGAACATCAATTATATTATAGCTTATATACTGATTTTCCATTTATTTCTACAACATGGAACATACATAGAACATCTACGTACAGAAACATGCCAACTGTTGGATTTTAGCCGTAGTTACACGAGTAGGCTTACAGGGTGGATTGCAGAGACGGAGTTTAAACTCCGGTCTACCTTAGTCGCCGTCTAAGTGAGAAATTGCATTGTAGCTGCAATGCAATTTCTTACTTAGAAGGTGTCCAAGGTAGGCCGGGGTTTAAACTCCGTCTCTGTAATCCACCCACAGTGGTCTAGTTGTAGGCATCTCGAACGAAGTCCTCATGAGCAAATAAAAGTCATTATAATGACTTCCATTTGCTCATGAGGAGGGCTAAATACAGTCACTCCTGAAGGCTAATTCACGAGTAAATTTGACAGCGAATTCAGAAAATAATAAATTGTATTTGGTATGGCATTTCTATTGTAATTTTATGGCGTTAACGAAAACATTACACGTAAATATAATAGACGTAGCCGTTTGTGGAGAAAGTAGGAATCGACCAATCGGCGTCCAATTCGTACACACGGTCGACCGCCATTTTGACGGAATGTGTCTAGCTCGTTGTTTGTTTACAACCAATAACAAGATTGGAAACAATGATTTAATCCGTGTGAATGAATGACGACATTGTTGAACTGTATTGATTCTATAATTTCTCATGCCCCATGCATTATGCGTTAAACCGTGCAAAAATAGTAAATGCTCTCACTAGACTTAGGGACATAACTTTTAGGTTATGTTGCGCTTAAGTGACAGTTGATGCAGAGAGCTGTCTTCAACTGGTTGAAGTGATATGTAAGAAGAGTGTTGTGAACGAGGTAGCATTTCCGCGAGTTCACAGCCCAAGTTTAATGTTAAGTTTCTAGCGTTGCAGGTGTGTTCTGCTATAGGCACATGGACACGTGGGTATTGAGAGGAACAAACTCGGTGATGCTGTTCCAAAAGACGCGGCCCTGAATGCTTACTTCTCCGACCCGAGAGCATAGACGAAAGATATACTATCAAGGCATGTCTCGCAATGTTGAAATAAAACTGATCCCCACTTTTACCTCTACGCTTTTATCACCACTCTCTTCTGATCCTCACAGCTGTAACACCTGTAGTGCCGGTGCAGTTTGTTAGAAAGAATATGCTAAATTGTGCTGCTTCCCAGCGGTCACCAGCGCTGTTCCTTCAGTGGCAAGCATAGGTACTAATTGCAGACGTAGGCGAGGGGAATGGAGGTGTCTTCGAAAAAATCTTCGATCATAGTCTATTACTAGGCAAACGCGAAATATGCGTTGTAAGATGAGCGAGATATCTGAATAAGGTATAATAACAGTCCTACATTTGCTACTTTATCGACTCTGGTATTCTACACACTTTGTCCTTCATTTAATTGCTACTTTATCTTCTCTGGCATTCTACACACCTTGACGAATATGAAGAATATTTAATGCTTGGGCAAATATCGAATCTAGGAAGCAGTGAATCTTGGCTCATTCCCATATATTTGATGTATAAAAACAGTTATTTGAATTTTTTTCTTCAAAACGGCTGATTCGAATTGCTTAAAAAATTGTGGTTATGTGTATCATTTGTGTTTGAACACTCAGAGAAAATTTTATTCTTCTCGGAGAAGTTTCATTTTTCAAATTTTCTCACCCAGCCTAATCTTATGAGGTTTTTAAAAACTTTGACATGATATTTCTCAAAATCTAATCGACCGATTCATTCCAAAAACTATACAGTTCTAAGTTATAAAAGTTGGCCCGTACAAAACAAGTTTTATGTTGATCAGTCAAGCCCTGCGACCTGTGCAGTGCCCACAAAAAAAAAAAAACACAGACAAAGCCCTATAAGAGTGGTATGGAGACTTCGCTACGCTCATCTAATTATCTTCAAGTTAACTATCTATTATCTTATTTATCTTGTTCGACCAATATAGGCCTATTAAGGGGGACCTACCCACAGCGTGATATTGCCAGTGTTTAAGTAACATTTGAACGATCACAGTGATTTTCCTTTCAAATATATTTTGATGAAACTGCTTCACATCATTAAGAGAAATATCTTCTAAAATACTGTCAATTCATAATACACATTAACATAGGGTTACATGTTGTATCTGTGGAACGGTTCGAAGTGAGGTAAAAATAGATGACAACAATATTGGGTGTCACTTTTCTATACAATTGATGTTTTCACCTTTTTGATTATAAAATTTGACACATTGACATTTTCGACAAAAAAATTACATTTTGTTCTATTTTTTAATTTCTTATCTCAAATATAAAAGTTTTATGGTCATTTATACCAACGAAACTTATATGACGGGAACGGGAACGTTTTGCCCTCCGGGTGTTGAAAGGACGCCTTAATATAAGACATTCATTTTCCAGCTGCCTCAACGCGTCATAAAAACACTAGTACTGAACTTACGGCGATAGAACGCTGTAGTTTTCCAGCGTGAACTTGTAGTAACATAACCGGGGTTTCCCACCCTTGATGCACGGCCTGTCGCATCTCGTCGTTGACCTTGACGTGTCCTCCAAGTAATCACCCACGTGGTCTGGCTGGAGGAAACGCTGCAACTCTGCAAGAAGAGAGTGAGAGAGAGAGAGCTATAGTCAAGGGTGGGCCAAGATACTCAAAATTCGTATTTAAGGCTACATTCAAGATACAAGATGAAAGATATCTTGGTTTTTATCATGTACGGATCAAAATATACATGGTACGTTAGATAGGCTTTAATTATGGACGCTATAGGGTATGTAGGCATATATCAATTTTTCAATTTTCAATTTCAATTTCAACATGTTTTTTACTCTCATTAAACAATTACATGACAAATATGAAATAGAATAACACACGGAGATAATAAAAAAATAAATTCAATACGAATATAACGGTAAAATACGAAAAATAAAGAAGAACTGCCATTAGTGCGTAATAAGTTGATTCATAGTAAGAAGCCCGCATAAGAACGAATTCTTGTGTGCGGGCAACATAACTTATGATTATTTAACAAAAGCTGGCTATGAAGCAAATAATAAAATAAATTAAAATGAATACATCTATTTTGTTAAGGAAGAAGACAGAAACAAATTTTGAAACAACTACAATAAACATTTGCAAAATTACTCTTGATTGAAAAAAAGGGCTAATAATTTTTGCCTTCGGTGAACGATATGCCCAAACAGCAATTTAATACCGGAGTGGGCTTATATTTTCTTTTGTTACAAAGTTGTAATAATGAATGTTGTAATGAGTGTAATGTGGGGCGAATGGTCAGGAAAGGTGATACTGTTTATTATAAAAATGATCCAATTTCAATTTCTCATTTTGAAATAGTAGCTATAGGTAATTGACTTTGAACTGGAATTTCTGTGAAAATGTACAGAAAGAGTTACAAGAGCTACAATAATATCCTTGGATATGAAGTATCTATTTTTGTAAGATAATATATTAAAAATATATTCAAGATACAAAATAATATCCATATTCAAAGATACTATTTTAGATTATTTATTATTTATAATTCATTATTATTTCATCCAGAAAGTTTCCAAAGAAGAATGCCGTCGATGCCACCCTACCACACACAAATATAACCGTTATAATTGCATAGCTTTGGTATTTTGAGAGACAGTATTTTTATGGACAAGATTTAGAAATCGAAACACAACTATACAATTCATAACCAGCTGTAGCGAGTTTCTCTCTACGATTATTGAAGTCTTAACAATTATTTTGTTACCGTTACAACAATGTATAGATTTAAGTTGGTGTTTCCACGATAAGTGAAGGGCTATAGGCCTACTATAGGGCCTAGACTCAGACTTCATCCACCATTTCGGTTCAACAACTGGTAAACTCATTTTTCAATTTGGAACCACTTTTTGATATTCTAATGTTCGTCTCTTTCTTTCTTTATTTTTTGTCTCTTTCTTTGTCTCTTTCTTGGCACAGCTAACCATGATTGCAACAATTGATTAGTCCTACAATTGCTGTCTCAACATCATTATAGAGTTGAGCGAAAAGGAGCGAAAAGTAGTTTTGACGATGAAGATCAAGAAACAAAAAATACTGTAATAGCAGACATAGAAGTCAAAGTAGACTGGCCCCCGACGGTGGTGGACTGGGAGAAAAGGGCCCGGAGGGATTTGAAAGGGGTTTCCGGAAAGGAAAGTGAAGAACGGAAGTGAAAACTGCACGGCTGAGCAGCTTATAGAATACAATTAAAAAAAAAAAATCCACAAAGCCTGATTTTTACTCCGATTTTTGTCGGGTCGTTTGACAGAATTTCGGTCGGAATTCTGTCACTGTTTTTCACTAAGATTGTTTAAACGGCACATTTTCGTGACCACAGCTACGGCTTCTTTGGTTCCAGATAATCCATCTTCCAAATACAACTGGACGAGCGAAACGAAGAGAACTCGAAAAAGAAGATTTTTTCTGTTCGAGCTTCACAGGTCAAACGAAAATTCAAAATCTGTTGAAACTTGGCATATACAAGTGTCCTCATCTAATTCGATATAGTGTATAGTTTTGAGGCGCAATCGGTTAAACCACTTCTGAGAAAACTCATTTCAAAGTTTTCAAAAATCCCATAAGAATACCCAGATGAGAAATTTCGTGAAAAATATTCCATTCTAAAGAATTACAATTCTCACGGAATTTCAATATGATAATGGTACACATTATTCCAAACTTTCATTCAAATCAGATGAGCTGTTTTGATGTATAACAAGACATATAACGTAATGTTCTAACAAATTGCTCAAGCTATTATATAAGCCACCAATTAAATCCAAGCAATAAGTGTCACCAATTAGTTAAGAACGATCAAAACAAGGCATTGAGAAAAACAGGATGGCAGTAAGGTAATTGTTTGGATCTCAAGGTGGATATATATAACCAACCAAATACATGTTGATATAGGCCTATGGTCTAGCTCATCCATCAACACGGAACCACATGAGGCGTTTTCGTAGTAGGCCTAGTTATCTAAATCTAATGTCAATTACTTCAAACATATTTTTGTTCTTCTCATATCCAGTGAGTAATGTGTACGGAATATACCCTAAAAGTATAAAAAATCCGAGGTTACTTTTAATGACCAAATATGTTTTCACTATTCCACAAGGAATACGGGAAGAAATGGACGAGCGTTATTGTGATATAAATCAAAGACAGCATATGTCATTATTTCATTTCATTTCATTTTCATTTTGATATCATTTTATTCCACAACTTTAACATTATGTGCACTCTGCAACACACGAACACAATACAGAACAATACATATTTGACATACATTACATTTTCACACGGTACTCTTAAAATCAGTACTGTGTTGGGACAATAGATACTTTGTATTCGTATTGCTTCTCATCGATATTAAATAAAGTAAAGTAGAAGCCCGCATAAAAAAGATTCTTGTGTGCGGGCTGACTAAAATAAAATAACAATATAAACAATTGACAGTTGAAAAACAGGAGATAATTTTCATCAAGAGGTTGTGTGACGAGAGAGTAAACAAACGAGTAGACAAATTAAGATTTCAAGTTACAGTTGAATATAAGATGAAAAGAAAAAACAGAATATTTCTTGATGTATATAAGTTGTTACGATTGAAAGAAATGTCGACCCATCCCTTTAACCACTCACTTACGCTTTTTCCTAATGTAGGTGATCTAATATTAATAGGTATTTTATTGAAGAAGTAAGGACCAAGACAGTTCGCATGCTGTTGACCAATCATTTTATTCTTTCTGGGTATGATTAAATTAAAAACGTTGGATTACGATGTATTTCCAGTGAGATATGTATGAAGTAAATAAATGTATGTAATAAAAGGAAAAAAGCCTATATAAAAGTATAACTTTCGTGTGTCCCATATCACGTATTACTATACTTGAATAAAATATACACTTTTCTTTACGCAAGTGGGCCTTCGATACGTCTAGGTCAAAGGTCACTAGCTTTGATAATTTGGATTATGTTATTCTTATCTACTTTGAACTTTCAATTCATTCTTTGGAATCACATTTTATTCTCAATTATTCTGTGTGTTTGGGTGACCCTCGTACATAGACAGCTGTCCTGTAACAACCCGGACAGCTGAGTGAACTAAAGCGAGACAAGATTGCAGTCATATAGGGTGTGATGTGTGCATAGTGTGCTAGGGAAAACAATATAAACCATGCACAAATGGGCGTGTGTGAGTGTCTTATTGGCAGTGGTCGTGCAATGTGAGTAAACCGAGGGTGTGAGAATTAGTTGTTTATTGTTGGTTCACGATTTTCATAGGACACAAATACATTGTTTAAATCAGGTCAAGAATAAGAAAATTAGAAACTAAAGTGCAGATATTTTATGTTCAATTTATGTTAGGAGCCTAAATATTTGTCAATATTGAATATATATATATATATATATATATATATATATATATATATATATATATATATATATATATATTAAAATTCTATTTATAGTTGGCAAGAGGTTCATTACGAGACGCGTATTACTATATTCCTGGTGAAATCAGCACCCATAGATTTGCCTGCCTCTTTTTCTTTCCTCCTTCTCCAGCACACTTGGTACAGTTGGGTTAGTAATATTAGTTTATTGTAGGGGCCTATTACATAGTCGATAGTACTCTGTAACAGAGCAAGAAAACATATTTCATTTGAAATAAATATTATTGTTCTCGAATAAGTTAATAATTATCACTCTATTGCAAATGACAAACATTATTTTTCAATGAATAAATGAGTAAATAAAAACCTAACTAATCTAATTGGACCCTAAACCATACAGGAAAGATATACCACCGATACATTTCAGGCAATGTTACAATAAAACTGCCCCCACTTTTACCCCCAATAATTTTCTTCTAGTCTCCTCACCTGTAGTACTATAGTGCAGTTTTAGAAAGCGCTGAAGGCATGCTGGATTGTGCTGCTGCCCAACAGTCAGCATAGGTACTAATTACAGACGTAGACGAAGGAAACGGAGGTATGCACGAACATTTTTTTCAGCCTCAAGAGTGAAGTGTCTTGATAGTATGTTTCTTTCATCTATGCTTGAACCCACCACATATGAACAAGTGTTGACTATCAACATCTCGACTCAACATGTTGACAGCATTCAGGTAAACCGTATTTACCCAGTCCATACACGACGTCAACATGTTGACAAGATTTGGATACGTTGGATTTTCTCATCAGTATTGACCATCAACATCGATAACAGACCATTCACTCACTGTTTATCAGTTTAGTAAATAAGCTGCTGGCAGACAGAAATGTTAGAATTGACCCTTAAAAATGGTGAATGACAACGTAGATTTGATGTAATTTTAAAAATAAATTGGCAATAGATGATCAACGTAGACGAATAAAGCATTTCCAATCAGAGCTCGAGCCATAGACGCTTGACTTGATTGACTTCAAGGTCAAAACCAGTACCTGGATACAGATACAAAAACGTCCGATCTTCGTGCATCTCACAATGACAACTTTTTTTTTTTTTTAATAACATCGAAACTTGATACAAAATCATTGTTCCCCAATTAAGGCTATGGATGAAAGGTACGATCGTTTGGACGGGGCACTACAAGGGCTATCTTACCACCCCATTTTAATTATTCAAAACCAATGAACTTCAACACCAGGACTGCGCTGTCTGTAACCATAATTTTCCGTTTTGTAATGTTTTGTAATGTAAGTTTTGTAATGTAAAAGTTTTGTAATGACAACTGTTGCGTTTTTCTAATCAATTCGATGTCATTTAATTCTAGTATTTCTCGTTGCAGCCACTGCCCTCTGGAGGATGATTACGACAATGCCATCGACATTGACATTTACAATGCACAGCCAGGTGACCTTGGTGATGACAACAGATGTGGCTTTGACCGCATGTCAATGTAGGGTCTATCCCGAGCCGCTAATAGACCTCAGTCTTGGTCACCAATCAAACAATGTTAGACATGGGAAATACTGGTAGGGCTATACATTGTGCTTTTACTAAATTGCACTTTACATTTTTCACATCTGGTCGAAAGTGAATTTAATCGAACACAAGTGCAGGACACAATATATATAGAGAGCTTGGGCTATATACACCGTGCACTGTCAATGAGCCTTGACTATGGTTCAAATATCTTTTTTAATGTTGTTAAAAGATCCCCTTCAATTCAGCTAGATTATTTAAGGGTATACGAATGAACGGGTGATAGGGAAACGATGAAGCTCGAATTAAAGCCATCGGTACAAAAGCCATTATCCAAAGGTTAAGTGGAGATCAGTACTTAATGTATCCATCAATTTCAATTGAATTTCATGAGGAATAAATGCCATTTGTTATTTCAATGTTGTTTCACATTTTGCTCACACTAGAATCAGACTTGACATTCGATTAAATGGGGTTGATGAAGGATGATTTTCTAAAGATGGACGAAGACGGGCTCAGTTGATTAAAGAGTGCGATAATTAGTTTGGAATACAGATGGCATACCTGAAGTTTGGGTGTTGGTCGTGGTATCTGTCAGGTATTTGGCTGTGGTATCATTGGCATACATAATGAGAGTGCTTCTGTTTAGAGAGGTGAAGAAAAATTATTATTGAGTAAAAAGAAAACTGGAGCAAGATTCGAACCTTGCGGTCACCGCTGCAACTTATTGGAATATTTGAGAAAGTAGTGGATTATTTGGATTTTTGATTATACATTCGATAATTGCTTATTATTATTCCGTAGAAGAATGAAAAAATCGAAACATTTTCAGTAGGGCATATGCTAGAATGGTTAGGTTTACACTCAAGATAAGTTAGTGGCCAACTGCATCGAAGGTTTTGTTGAGGTCGGAGGTAAAACCAATACTATGGAGAGACCAACAACATAGTACTATAGAGACGAGTGAAGAGGAGATGAGAATCTGTAGAAATAGCTGCTATTGTAATTTGTTTTTGAGAAAACCCTCTGAGAATTGGGACAAGAATGAGACATTATTTTCATGGAGAAAGGAGGAAAGACGAAGTATGAAGATGGAAGTGAAATCTCATTCTTCCGTCATCATTCATCGCGTAATGTTTAGCTTCCCAGCCTTGCGTCACACACCTCTTTTTGGTAGCGTACAGCTTAAACCAAAAGTGAAAGTCCTTTTTCTATCTGGTTGAACAAGTCAACCTTGTGATATTGCTCAAGATTGAGATGTATCAAGTGACCAAGAAACGAGCATTGACCGTGTTCTCAGGGCTACGTACAGCGGCACAGGTCTGGAACGTGGTCAGTGTGGTATTCAGCTCAGCGCCATGAACTTCATTCATCGAATGCTTGTATGTCGCGGACGAACCAATGAGAGCTCGTGGCAATATCAACAAGTCGTACTCACAGAGAGAAGTGAGCTGACCAATCAGAATTGGTTTGATAACTCTCATGCTATTATCCTTATCAGTATTATGGTTAGTTGAGACGGGTGATCAGTGGCTAGCACGCTGAACTATCCATTCAGAAGACCAGGGTTCAATTCCCGCCATAGTCGACAATCCTGACATAGATTTTTCGTGGTATTCTTTTGTCGTATAGGTTGATAACAGACCATGACCGATTCCTTCCCACTATCCAAATATACCTGATAAAATAACCTTCCATCCCATCTTCCGTCATCTCATCCATCATTCACTGACGCCAATAATCTTGGTCATCATCATAGTGCGCAGATAAACTTGACATAAATACATTTTCATCTATGTGTTCGAGATCAAAATCCAATAGGAGTGATCTATGTTGAGTTGGTGAAAAATCCTATTTTTGGGAGTGAATAACTTTCGAACGATGAGGTTCATCAAAATTTCTAGATACGAGAAGTACTATATCTTTTTTTTTGGTATCTAATTTGCATCATAATCTGAGAATCAGGATCTATAATTTTTTAGATGTGGAAATGATGTGCATGAAACTTGTGTCATGTACGTTTCACAAATATTCTGCTGAGAATTGTTCTCCTTTTGGACGTTATAAATGATTCAAATCCAGCATTTAAAACCGGATTCACAAATGCTTCAACTTTCATGAAGTTCTATCTCAACTTGGTTCTAAGGCTATCTTCAACGTGAATAATTAAACATGTTAATACTAGTCGACAAGTAGGGATGCAATCCAGTATCCACCACCTATAATTCACCTCAAGACTTAATTGTGACTTTTGTAGATTTCCTACTGCAAAAAGTTGATGAAACATTTCAAGAGATAGAAGTCAAGGTCGAAATTAAGTCTTGTCACCAATCACGTGGTTATTATTTGTCTGCTGACTTGTATGTATGCTTGTAGGGTTTACCAAACATACGATGACGATACAGCCGCAACAGGTCGTTGACCCGGGCAGTGACGTCACAGTGCAATGCTCGGGATTTAGGCCGCTTGGAGCTTGTAATATGCAGGTGATTGTTAATGCTATATTTGATAACTACTCGGGTCACCACTATTTTAGTTGACCGAATATAGTTGAGGCGATAGTAAACAGAATGACAAGCCTTAGTGGCCATATTCAGAACCTCGATATTCCTTAACGTCAAATGAAAAACAATGTGGAATTTGGAGGGATCAAACTGTTCAAACTTGGTGGTCAGCCTTACTTTCATGACCTTCCACGTATTTGTCAGTTATACAGTAAAGATATAGAGTAAAGGTGCTATTTAGCACGAATGACATATCATTGTGCGTTACAGTGACAGTATTTACTTATAATATGCTACTAGGTACAACATAATCATGTTTACAATATTCTAAGAGATCTACACACTGTCAGAGTAAGCAAGATGAGAGATAATGCAAGTTATACATCTTGATGTTCTGCCTTTAACCCTGTGGTCTGTGGAGGAGCAGACCGACTTTTCAAACAGTACTAAAATACCCAGAGTGCAATTCCGTCGATCTCTGCCACTAGAGCGCAGTAAGCGCCTGCGCATTGAATTCTGAAAGGGTTTAATCTCGAACTGTCATATAAGCGTGAACTGTCTTGATAGTATCATGTTGTCAATGTTAAAACTAATATTTCACCCCTATTGTGCGCGCGCAGTTCCCCGGCGAGTCGGGCTACGTGGATTTCAATGAAGGCGTGAACTCACCTTCTCACGGCCGATACAGGTACAGCGGCTCCGGCCTGGAACGAGGAGAATGTGGGATACGTGTTCCCAATGTGTCTGACAGAGACAGCGGCCTGTACTGGTGTTGGGGTACGACGAAAAGCGACATACAAGACTCCATGTTGGTCTCGCTAGTCCTTGTCACCGGTCAGTGTTATTATTATTCATGAATACATGTTATTGAATGAATATATTTTCGGTGCTTTCGCTTCTTTCCCATATATCCTTGCCATCACCCACGATACACTTCCCATGATCGTCTCATTGATCATCCATCCGACGCCAGTATTTCTAAATTATCCTAATAGCGCTCCTTGAGACACCCCCAAAATATTTATTTTTTGTGTCCAATTTCTTTTTTCCAGTTTTTATTATGATTTTCTTTTGAACCATTAGCACCTCCTTCATCGCTGGCCATGTCTTTGACTTCTGGGAATACCTTACTTGATGGCGCCAACCTCTCAGCGACGTGCACTGTTAGTGGCGCCCGTCCTGTCGCTACAATTACGTGGTACCTGGGTGGGGAATCCCTCGGGCAAGACGGAGTTAGAGACGTCCCTGATCCCGGCTGGAGCTGGCCGTGGGACAAACAGGCTGTCAGACAGACTCTGAAGCGGAAAGTTACTCTGGAGGATCACGGCAAGGAGCTGGAGTGCAGAGCGGAGCATGACTCGCTGAGAAAGACGATGGTGAAGAGGAAGAGAATTATTGTTAAAGGTGAGATCATCATCGAAGTTTTGAAAAATATCACTGTTTGATGTGTCTTCTTCGAACAAGGAAAACGCAGCATATACTTTGTATGGTGAACGGAATGTTCATTTATACGGAATGTACGTGAAACTATATACACACACCTTGATTCTGAGCCCGTGAAATTCTGTCATCACTTCATCAACTCATTGATCAGTGAGCTTGAAACTCAATATTTCACATTTTCCCAAAATGACATGCAGTCAAGCCTATTCTTTTAAATAGGGCAAACCAAATTTCTTGAAACATGTATTAGGACAATAATAACATTCTGAAAAAATGTCATTTCTATCAGATAAGATTCTAAATTTGAAAAATTTCAACCAATGCTACCTGATTGAGAGTTTTCAAATTTTCAACAATACTTTATAAAAAACGTTTCGGTACATATTTGCTCAGAAACAATATGGACCTCTTCTGAATGACACTAATGTTTAGTCAAAGTTGATTGATTACTTTGTCGGACTGTATGTCGCTTGAAAAACAAATCGACGAATAAATGACACATAAAAACGGTACCTGAATTTTTCCGGTGTAAAGTGAAATGGAAGTCAACGTCTCGCTTATCAAAAACGTCTTGAAAAAGTCATATGATTTTTCCACAATTTAACTGCCTTCTCTTGTATTCATCATTTCCGCCTTTACTACATTCATATCCAACTTTATACATCATTTACGACCTTCTGTTCTCATATATTCAGCTCCTAAAGCTCGACCTACTCCTCGACCGAGCCCTACGTCACTTCCACCCGACACGACCGAAGACCAAGTTGACCACACCAAATGTGGCAAGAAGGGGATCTCTGACCCAGGATTGGTGGCCGGAGGAAGCAAGGTCTACATCGGGGAATACCCGTGGCATGCGGGGATCTTCTTGCTAGAGAGCAAATCGTTGACGCAACACTGTGGCGGCACACTTGTCACTCCCGGGATGGTCATTACAGGTACTTACGAGCGCATCGGTGTCGATTCATCGATTGTGTGTGTGTGTGTGATAACATTCGAGTGGTATTACATATCGAAATCATAATGAGGAAGAAACACAGATATTTGAAATATCTTTAAAGTTCAAAACGATATGAAATACAATCATCAACTTTGGATTAGAACATTTTATGTATTTTTTTAGTTGTAGACCTATAACTGTGACAATTAAGCGATATATGCCCAAGTCGATTAGTTTACACATATCTTGAAGGGATTAAAATAGCTGTGTTTCCCCGTATTGCATTGTTGATATTCCACTCCGTTCGAGAGTCATTACGAATAACCGGAAATGTCGCTAAATCGACTCCCACGTGTACTCCTCCATGGTTGTCAAATATATTAATTAGTAAGCTCTTATAGAAAATGTAAAACAAGTGGCGAAGAAAGATAGTCCCAAACCTAGCCGCAACTCGTATGGCAAACAATGTCACTGCCTTCTGTTTTAGCCGCGCACTGTTTCTGGAATCCACAGTTGGACCAGCAGATACCTCACACCGAATTCAAGGTGGCCCTGGGAAAAGTGTTGCGCAGCTGGGATGCGCAAGAGTCAGGGGAACAGAAGGTGGATGTGAAAGATATCCAGCTCGACCTACGATTCGAACCTGCTACGCTGAATCATGACATGGCCGCCATGCTGCTAGCAACTCCTGTTACCCTGTCACCCACCGTCAACGTCGTTTGTATCGACTGGAAGAGTAACTTTGGAGTAACGTTGGAATCAAAGCAACTGGCGGCAGGAAATAACGGAACGGTAACTCATAATGATCTTTCCATTTATGCATTAAAAATGTGATTATTTGGCATATATGTAAGCTAATGCAGCTATCTTTGTATCGACTATTCAGTTTTTATGTCCGAGACTAGTCATGCATCAATTGTTTTCAAAATGTCCCATTGTTTTCTTTTCAATGATTTAAAGGAAGCACCTTTACACACAAATTGCATGCAGTGCTTACAGTAGCGCGCATGCACGGCTACCGTATATTAACTTGAAACTGAACTAATGTGAATTAATTCAATCGATCTAAGCTGTCACTAACCTTAACTTTCCAAGAACATCCCTATATATAGTTTTTTTCAACTTGGGATGCTACGAAAATTCGTTTTTATAGGCTACTTCGATTAAAAAATAACGTTGATGTGACATTTTCAAGGTCACTGGTTGGGGTCTGACGGTGAATGGTACGAGCAGCAGCGACTACCTCCGGTCGGCATCCCTCCCCTGGGTGTCCAAGGCCACCTGTTGGGATGAGATCTCGAAAGAACGACGCAAGTTCTACACGTTCGACAAGTTCTGCGCAGGACACGTCAACAAGAGCACTAGTGTTTGCGGCGGCGACTCGGGGGGTGGACTTGTTTTCAACGATAAAACGACTCAGAGTTTTTACTTGCGTGGTGTTGTGAGCGCTACATTTGCTCCTGTGAGTCATAGCCGACTTCATAGCGGTTGCTATTCCCAGACTTACTCGGGATTCACAAAGGTATCCTTGTACACTGATTGGTTGAAAGATTACTGGGACGCTTCTGTGGTAGCGTAAATGAAGTTCCACAAGCGCCAAGTTGACAGTCAAAACACGTTCCATTATTCGGCCGCCAACTCCTCCAGTTTCCAGCAAGTCATACCAGAATTGGAACGAGTCCGTTGAGTCCGCTGACTTGGAGGGTGTGTAGCGGAGAAAAAGTTCGCTGATAAAGACTACTAATCCAGATATCATGATGTATGACATGGAAGAAATGCAGAACGAGTATGACAAGTCAATAACTTCAACTTACGATAGGATAACGATATTCATTATGCTTTGTGAGCCACCAATGTTGGAGTTCCACTGGGAACTGTATTGGGACCCCTCCTCTACATCTTCCACGTAAATCATCCACCTGAAGTCTTGGGTTCAGAGACAATTGCCCTTTTTTGCTGTCGACACTGTAGTTCCTCTTACCTACTGCTGTTATGCTAGAATAAATGCCATCCTCATCAAATGAAGCGGCGAATAATATAGAATAATTGTGAAGGTATGACAATCAATAGGAGCAACACTTTTTTTGCTGTTCCACTCTCCGCTAAGACAGATGTACTCAAGTCCTCTGATCAGACTCCGGGGCAAAGCGTGAATGAAATTCAAGAAACCAAGTTTCTTGGCATCATAATAAGCAGTACTCTGACTGGACAACTTACATCGATACCGTCGCTAACAAAACATCGACCGCTGCCCACCTTCTACCAAATCTACATCAGAAAACGACCCTAGATGACTGTAAAAGAGCATACTTTGCTATCGATCTTTAATCCCATCTTAGTTATGGAATCTGCTTTTGGGGATGTTCACCTGAATTGAAGAGACTCTTTAGTGTTTATACTGCGAGAGCGAGCGATTCAAGCAATAGTTGACGCAAAAAGAGTACGCTATTTGAACAAAAATTCCAGAAACTTGGTGTTTTCATTGCTTCGTGCCTTCATCTTTCTAAATTGATCTAGCTTACAATATCAAATTTGCCCTTGCAAGTTTTATAAGAACAACTTTCAATTACTGTACTAACATACATACCATCACGCACCAGTTATCACTTTTACTGAAGGTCCTTCTTATCACTGAAAAAAGGTAATAAACCGACCCTCGACGCCGTTATTTTACCAACGCGGGCTGATTTTTCCTAATAACTCGTACATTACTAGTTTCTGGAATTACCTGTACACAGTGTGTGTGAATTCGCATGAATGTAATGTATGTAATAGCCAACATACACATGTTATAGACGTGTACCGCAGTTGTATCGAGTAGAAAACGGTTATCCCCTCAGTAATCGCAATGTCTGAACAGCCGAGTGGTTTCGACCGTTGACTACCAAACTCTCTGTCCAGTCGGACCGAGATCGAGTCACCGCACTCCTAAAGTCCTTGTCAGGGAGAGTTGAGTCTGACGTAAGAGCTTTTTTCCCCTCAACGTTACCACCACTACCACTCCGCTGGGGTGAGATGATCGAAGCTCTCAAGGGGACCGTGTCCGAAAGGGTCCATCACCTGCGCCGGAAGAAACAATATAAATTGAATGACCATTATGGAAATAAATGAGTATCGTTGACGGAGAATTAAGATTGTTATATACCAAAGATCTACATTGGAAATGAAAATATAAGTAATTCACTTTTTTATTTGAATAAAATTCACTCGAATGCGGCCGAGATACGTCGATATGTTTGTGGGAGTGACCAGAGAAATAAAAATCACTCTCACAAACATATCGACGTATCTCGACCGCATATGAGTGAATTTTTTCAAATTAAAAAAGTGAATTGCTTATATTTTCATTTCCAATGCATATCTTCGGTATATAACAATTTTAACGATTCTGATTTATTTCCATAATGGTCATTCAATTTCTATTGTTCCTTCCGGCTCGGGTAATAGACCCTTTCGGCCACGGTACCGTCGAGAGCTTCGATCCTCTGACCCCAACGGAGTGGTAGTGGTGGTCACGTTAAGGGGAAAGAAGCTCTGACGTCAGACTCAACTCTCCCTGACAAGGACTTTAGTTTAGTGTATTATGTATATAAAACTGTGTCCTATTTCTCCTCTCTCTTACAGCATGAAAATATACAACAGTATAGCGTTGTCTCTGTTCTCTGTTACAGCATCTTGTAAATGATCAATATAGTATAAATAAATATGTATCTCTCTTCCTTATAGACTTCAGAATTTCTAATTGAATCTGTCCATAATCATAAATACAATTTGAAATTCAATATTTTTCCATTTTTCTTGAAATATGTTCTTTCCGTTCGCATACGATCTACTAGGTGAATCAAATTAATTTCTTATACCGAAGTGATTGTGTTTTATTTCGACGTATCGTTCAAATACAATAATGATTTTGATATTAACTAGGAAAACGCTATATACGCGTTGTTATAGAGGAGCGGAAAGTAATATAATAGTATGTCGACTTCTTTGCCAAACTTTTGCCTACATTCGACAATTGGATAACATTTAAGTTATAAATGGGTAAAAACTGCTTCGGGTGGTACTAATTTGGCACATTTCATGTTTTTTTTTTCAAAATGGCTGACTCGATCAAGCTGAGAATTTCCAGAAATGTGTATCAAAATGTAATTCAACTTTACACAAAATTTCATTTTTTTTGAAAATAAAACTATTGTTATTTTTTTTACGCCGTGTTATTCTAACGGGTACTTTTGAAATTTCTAAAATTCATAAAAATAAAAGTTACCACCCGATAATGCCACAAAACTATAAAGATCCAAGTTGGAATCAAATTAATGATTTTGTTTGTTAGAAAACAAACAAAAAGTTTTAAAAAAGTTGATTTTGTTGTTAGAATCAAATTAATGATTTTGTTTGTTTTTTGCCATGTTTTTAGGCGAATCAAATTAAACTATTTCTAAAATTTAATTTTAGATTTTTTTTGTGTTTTAGGATGAGGAACCATGATAAAAAAAAAGATTGGAGTTGATAGCTATAGCCGTTTGACCTGTGGAGAACCGACAAAAAAACATAAAAAAACAAAAAAACATAAAAACGAACACCAATTTTTTTTAGTATGTCAAATTGAATCCTCGCTAAAGCTCTTCTAATTAATTCGAGTACATGATTGGTAAAACGATTATGCCATTCCTGCTATTTTACTTGCACAGTGACTGAGAGTGGGTCAGGTGTAGTAATGGTCTAGCCCGCACGCGTAATCACCCGTACTTGTGGAGGCGGAGATGACTTTTCAGGTAATCAGAGGAACAAGTACTTACATCCGTGCGATTTCTTCAGCACAGAGGGCTGGAGCATCATTCAAATTCATTCAAATAAGTTATTCAAGTTATATAAACGTTTGGCAATCATGCGATATAGGTAAAATAGTTATAACTCATACCATCTTGAAGGTATACGAAATATCCGTTTTCCTTTCATATTAGAATTCCGATGTCTCATACCATTCACAAGTTATATATAAAAAAAACATTTCGCTAAATTTGCAGTAATATTGACTAATGGCAGACCGGCTTGCTAGTTCGATTAAATCCTGACCTTTATCTGTGATCTGATCTATAATTGCGACCACAAAAAAGATTGAAGCTCCCACAAATTCACTGTCTAAACAGTCAGCTTCTTGTGGTAATACGGTACACTACCATATATATATATATATATATATATATATATATATATATATATATATATATATATATATATATATATATATATATATATATATATATATATATATATATATATATATATATATATATGACGAGAACGTATTATAAGTTACGCTGACGCACAATTCGTGTGATTGCGTATAGAAGATTGAGGTTCAACAATCTAGCTGTTTCTATAATAATCAGATTATAAAATAGTTTGAAGATTGCCTGTGGTTTATAGACGGAAGACCCTTTACTTTTTTTGTAAGTCTCAACGCATATTTTGCCATGTTTTTTTTATATAATGAGATAGTTTTGTGTAATAGGAATATTCTCTAATTCTTTGCTTCTATACTATATGCTATATTTGGTGCTATCTAAGACTTAGCTATAGGCTTGTGTCAGACAATTGTCCATGTCTTGTCTAAGCCCATTGGCTTGTCTATAGGAAAACCAAGATTTTGTCCAAGACATGTTTGAGACTTGAGTTGTCTAATCCTTGTCTATGATATTGTTTACGACGTGCCTTATGAGTCCGAGGCGGCGGAGCCCTAACATTATTGAGGGGTCAATATTGATCAAGTTGTCGAGTCATAGGGAATGGTGAGGGGTGCGGGGCAGGGGTCCTGATTGAACTGGTTTCAAGGAGATTCAGGGAATAAGTTGTTGAGGGAGCGCAATTGATTGATAATGGCAGGAGTCAGATGTTTGATTTCATTTCAAATAAGATATTAACGAAGTTGCAAAAATAATAACTTTCACATTATTATTGTAGACACGCTTGCAACATTGAAAAATATGTCGCGGTAATAACCCATTCAATTACATTCATAATAAATTCATTAAATTTCATTAATTTTTCTGAGATTACTAAAATACACTTCAATTGAATAATTTGAATTTGAATTATCAATTATAATTGTACCGGTATTTGTAATTGTAGTTTATTCGTCAATTACATCACAGTACATGAAAATACATTTTTATAGGATATCGGACTCGTCAAGTACACAAAATATAAAGTGTTTCAATTGAGAGTTTTAGTAAAAAACTCTTTCACATTATAAAATGAATAGTCAAGAAGTCGTTTCCTTAAAATATACCTGAATTTATTATAATCTCTCAGTGATGTTATTCTGTCGGGTAGATGGTTGAACATTTTCAAGCCTACAAAAAATGCACTTTTTTCGAAAGCTACTCTATTATGAGTAGGAACAGAATTGAGAAATTGAATTGAAATGAGTGGTCCATGATTATAGATGACAATAACATGTTTATTGGGGGGTTAACCGACCCCCTGACCCCCTGACCCCCCTCTCCTTTTGTTGATAAGTTGTTTATCAGTCTGTCCCTGTAATCTATTTTGCTCATAACATGATTGCTGGTCGAACAAACTTAATTAAAGGTAATAACAAATGAATTAATTTGCTAATTGCTATCCAATTCACCATAATTATCAGTTAGTGCAATAGGTCCGGTAATAATTATGAAAATCAATGAAAAAATATAACGAAATTAATTTGTATTTGTATTTAACTTACTCATTCATAACAGATTGTTTTTAGAACAGGTGGTAATGATTACTATCATGAAATCAGAGGAAAACAAACAAACATAGCCTACTTGATAAAATTATACATTGCTATTTTTTCTTAGCTCTCTTCTTAAATCACTTATCTTCGTTATATTCTTCAACTCTTCTTCCAATTCATTCCATTCCCGCGTCGTTCTCTGGATGAATCCATATTTCCCTACTTCACTATCCACTCTCTCCACTTCCATTCTTACCCCTCCCCTTGTACTTCTTTGTGATACCTTTCCAAATCTATTGCTCAATTCCTCCCATCCTGTATATTCATTCTTGACTCTAACAAAATTGCACATTCTTTCTATTTGTCTTCGTTTTGCCAAATTTTCCCATCCCATTTCCTTAATCATTTTACTAGGTTTTTCTACAACTTTTTCCACCACATCCTTATCGTTCCTGATAATCTTCCAACGCTTCTCTCTCCCCAATACCCTTCTTACAGCAACCCTTTGGACGTTCTCCACAGCCTTTATTAGTCCAACTTCGTGCGGATCCCAGACTGAACTAGCATACTCAAGCATTGGCCGAATCAGGCTCATGTATGCTTTTTCTTTTATTTGCCTCCCTGTCTCCTTCAACTGCCTCATATTGAAATTCAAGGATCGTATTCCTTTTTTTGAGACCTTTCTAACATGATCCCCCCACCCTAAATTTTTATCTATGTAAAGTCCAAGATATTTATACGCTTCTACTTACTCAAGCTTGGAATCTCCCATTTTATAAACTTTATTTTCTTCTTTCTTGTTACTGCTGGTAGAGAAGTGCACCACTTTACATTTTCCAACATTCAGTCCCATTAGAATTATTCTAACCTATTCATTAATTCTATCCAAATTAAGTGTATTATAACTGTTTTTAATGCTTGAATTACCAACGTGGAAGTAGCTCTAACTGTCAGTTTGAAGTTGTTATTTACTAGCAAACGCGTTATGTGTTTCCGCGTTGATGGATGAGCTGGAACATATCAACTTATCTTTGGATTGGTTATTATATATATATATATATATATATATATATATATATATATATATATATATATATATATATATATATACATATATATATATATATATATATATATATATATATATATATTTATATATATATATATATATATATATATATATATATATATATATATATATATATATATATATATATATATATATATATATATACACTTTGAGATCCAAACCATTACATCACTGCCATCTTATTTTCCATTAATAATTTATATGATAATAAAGAAGGCTTTGTTTTAATCGTTTACAATCAAGTGGTGACACTTGTTGCTTTGATTTAATAGGTATCTCAATAGCTTTGAATAATTAACACAAATAACATTATATATTTTTTTACATCGAAACGGCTGATCCGATTTGAGTGAAAGTTCGGAATAATGTGTATCATTATCAGATTGAAATTCTCTGAGAATTTAAATCCTCTCAGATGAAATATTTTTCACGAATGTTTTCCTCCGGGTTATTCTAATGGGATTTTTGAAAACTTTGGAATGAGTTTTCTCAGAAGTGGAAAAACCGATCGCGCCTCAAAACTATACAGCATCAAGTCAGATAGGGGTCCATGTGTGTGCCAAGTTTCAACTGATTTTGAATTTTTGTCTGACCTGTGGAGCGCGAACAAAAAAAAAAAAAAAAAAAAAAAACAGGCATTTTTTTTTCGGTTTAGTGAAATTGAGTCTTCGCTTCGCTCATCCAATAACCATGGTTACCCATACTATATTTGTTTTCTCAAACTCTCAGATAAAGTCTGACTGTACTTGCTGATAATATCGGGCCTTAGTGGAAATCAATTATGTATCCTTGGATATTGTTTTTTGTAAGTTTTTATTGATGCTGTAAATGTTGATAATTGTTTTTGTCCTTCAATGGAATGTTAGTCTAGTTTAAATCATAATTTATTTCATGTCATCGCATTTCAATGCACAAGTGTGTATCACTTTTTCAGTAATTCATTATAAGCTTCATTCTTTTTTCAATTTGTTATACTTACAAACTTGTTTCGTGACAAACTTGTGCATATAATCCTGTAACATCCTTTTCTCTTATGTTTCTTGTGCGTATGTGGTATAGTTATTAATGTTTATTATTACCACAGTCAAGCCCTAATAAGGCTTTATGGATAAGCAATGTATATTTTGTTTATCAGACATTTTTCCTAACGCTTGTTTTCTCATAAAATAAAATAAAATCCATTCTGCTAATTACCTCAAACTTATTACAGTAGGCCTATACTATATAACCATCTCTCTCGTCGTGCCGCGACACGACACGACACGACACGACACGACACGACACGACACGACACGACACGACACGACACGACACGACACGACACGACACGACACGACACGACACGACACGACACGACACGACACGACACGACACGACACGACACGACACGACACGACTGGTGTGTGCGTGACAGACAAGATGAGAGCGATTAATCCGTCACAATTGTAACGGCAGTCGGGGCACGCACTTGCTAACGGGCTGTCCAAGACAGAAGTGAGTTATTGTTAGGCCACTCAATCACATGTCAGACATAATGACGTGTTGATACGATTACACAAATACTATTACTCGAGGAAAGCGCAACATGTGCATTGAAGGATGATGGATATAGGAATGGATGGAATATCAAATATAATGGAAATCGCTATGTATATATTCTATGACATATATTCATAGAATATAAACTGTATATAGACATCATTCATATTATATTATACAGTTTGAACTTGGAACAGTTTTGTCACTGCCTTCTTGTTTCATTTATTGCTCATCGTTGTACTATAACTGGTTATATAGGGTATTCTCAAGTGACGTCACCCATTGTTGAAAGAGAGAGACAACCTTGTGCACCAGTTGGAATTGACCAATCAGGATGTTTGGTAGTCCACCAGTTCGCTGTATTGCTATAGTAACGATTGTTTGTCGTTTGTTACGTGCGAACACCCTATAAGTATAACCATAGTCTTCTTTAGTCTATGGTATAACTGTTGCTTTTCGCAATAGAATATAATAGAATATAATATCTTCATTATATATTCTTAATTGATCTGAAAACAGATGTTGGACATGTCAAATGAAAATACAATTGAAATAAATTAAAATATACATTTACATTCACTTGAACAGAATGAATTGTGGAAAAGTTTACACTGTATGCCATTTGGACTTGAAAAGTTTTATTGATAGCTTCAATATTGATATGAAAAATAAATTGTAAATTGTATTTCATTTGAACAGCTGATCTGATTTTGATGGAACTTCAGAACAATGTGTAGGCCTATCATTATTATAGATTCCGGGAAAATGTGAATTTATTCGATAAGAATATTTTTTTCAAAATTTTCTCGTCTGGATTATTTTTAATGAGGTTTTTGAAAATTTCGAAACAGATTTTCTCAATAATAAGGCGACCTATTGCGCCTCAAAACTATCTGGTTTCGAGTTATAGTTGATGACACATATCATGCCAATTGTTTCAACAAAGTGTTTACTTTTGTTCGATGTGGAGCTCGAAAAAATAATAACCCAAATAACTCGGATATTCACTGTAACAACACTAAAAACAAAAATGAAATTACGTGGAATTTCTCGTATAGGATTGATCTTTTCAAGCAAGATACTCAGTGCTTTGGTATACTACTTTACAATGCCTCACCAAAGTGTATAAAATCAATCAATGCTACAAATAAATTAAGAATATCCCTCAAACAACTTTTAGTCGAACAATTATTCTACTCTACTGAAGATTATTTTGAAGTGTGTAAATTTTATCAGTAAGAGAAGGACTGATACTGATTGTTTTCTATGTGTAGGCCAAGATGCATTGAGGGTTGCGTTTGCCGCAAACAAGCCCTCTATGCATCTTGGTGTAGGCCTATATAATATATTGATCAGTGATATTGTTTGTGTTGTATCCATACCAATATCAAATGTTATTAATGCAGGCCTATATATATATAATAAGTTGTATATTTATTTTAACTAGGAAAACGCCATATACGCGTTGTTAGACGAGCGGATAGTAATAGTATGTTGACATTTTTGCCAAACTTTTGCCTACATTTGCCAATTGCGTGACATTCAAGTTATAAATGGGTAAAAACTGCTTCGAGTGGTACAAATTTAGCACATTTTAGGTTTTTTTCTTCAAAATGGCTGACCCGATCAAGCTGAGAATTTCCAGAAATGTGTATCAGATTATAGTTCAACTTCACACAAAATTTGATTCTTTTTGAAAATAAAAATATTTTCTTTTTTTGTATTTTTGAAATTTCTAAAATTCATAAAAAAAATTACCACCCGATAATGCCACAAAACTATACAGATCTAAGTTAGATAAGGAACTATAATGAAAAAAAGTTTGAAGTTAATAGCTATAGCCGTTTGACCTGTTGAGAACCGGCAAAAAAAATTAAAAAAATAAAAAAAAACCATAAAAACGAACACCATTTTTTTCTGTATGTCAAATTGAATCCTCGCTAAAGCTCGTCTAATTATGTGTGTTCTTGTTTTAATTATCATGACGGTCTATATGACGCACATTTTAACCACTGTTGTACTACAAGGATATGTGCACCGTAGGTTATATAAATATCTTTGGTTATAATAATAATAATAATAATAATAATAATAATATTTATTTCCATCCAGAATTGATCAATACATGATATTGGATAAGTCATAATAACACAATACGATAAAAATACACCATGTACAAAATTGAACATAAAATACAAGAACATCATGATAAAGTAATAAATATAAAAATAATCTTAAATATAAGTATATAAATATCTTTGGATATGTGTGTCCAATTTGGACAAATATGGGATAAATAAATAGCAATGTTCATCCATTTCAGTACGATAAAATTGAGCCGTCGCTTCACTCATCCAATAAGAGTGCAGTAAGGGAATCCATTCAGCTAAATATCAGTATGACAAATTTGGAGCGGTGTGAGATATAAACAATTCTAATACGGAGTAAACACAGATAATTTTAATACTTCTCGAGATGGTTTAGTTAAAAATGGAAACTATTAAACTTATACCGCCCAATTTAAACAGCTGGATCAACACCTTTTCATCTTTATATGTCTGAAAATATTATCAGGGTGAATTTTATTACCTCACATCATTTAGAGGTGAAAAGTTTACATGCATTTATGTAGTATTTATATAATTTGACAAAAACATTGTAACTTCTATTTGTATTTTATGCAATATGTAACTTTGACGAATTTGAATACTTGTATAAATTCATTATTCATAAATCAATGTGCATATCAGTGATTGTTTGTTACAATAATGAAATGAATATATATATATATATATATATATATATATATATATATATATATATATATGATATTATATTAGTTTGTTACTTTTTTTGTATTTGTTTGTTTGTTTACCTACCTATCGCTTAATAAATAAGTTTGAGAGTCGGATTTACACTAATTATATATTTTCTCAAGCAAGATAGCCCGCGCACAAGATTTAACGTATGCGGGCTTCGCACTTGCAAAATATCATTCCCAAATTTCTAAATTTTATATCAAAACTTTATATCAAATTATTTATCAGTTATCACTATTGCTTTAATATATTTATAATTGTTAACTTTTGATTTTATTATTTGTCTATTTGTTCATTCGTACCTTTCTGTCTCCTACCTGTATGCAATTGTTGTAGTACAATTGATATGTAAGCGTTGAGTGTGAATAAAATGGTTTCAAAATGAAGTGAAAATCAAACCCAGTAACCAATAAAATTGGGCCAGGGGGTGTTTCCACCAGCTTTTCTAGGGCAGACTTCTCATATCAATCGGTTCCTGCCAGTTCCGACTTCTTCCTCCTCTTCTTCACTACTGCTAGGCCTATCCTCTATTTCTTCTTCTCTTCCTACGAGTTCCCTCCATCGTTCTCTATTCACCCACCATCTCTCGTCTTCCACTTCTTCCGATTTTTCTCCTCAGTTGACTACCCCGAACTTGACTCCCTCCTACCACCTTTCTCTTGGTCTTCCAACTCTTCTCTTAGCTCCATTGTTTTCTGCTATCTCAAACATTGCTCTCGGTATTCTCTCCTTCTCCATTCTCCGCATATGCCCGTACCACCCAAGTCTCTCCCTTTCTAATTTAAATGATAACCTTTTCACTCCCACTTCCTTCCTTATATTACTGCTTCTCTTCTTCTCCAACTTTGACACTCCTGCTACGCTCCTTACAAACTTCATTTCTGCTGCCTCCATTTTCTTTTCTTCTCTCCAGTTGATTGACCATGTAACTGCTCCATATGTCAAGATAGGCAAGTAGTACCCATTATAAATGAGTATCTTCCCACTCCTTGGAAAATGAAATGAATAAAAATGATAATTACTATCAAATATATCTATATAATTCACCAAAATTAGAATTTTGATATCTAAACCTGTTCAAAAGTTCTCCAAACCACTGATATTTTGCTAAAACGACCTCCATGAACTCAATTGCAAATTATTTTGAGATTTTTTTGTAGCCAATTAATTAAGAATGCCATAAAAGGCATTTTAGGCACGCTGTATAACGGGGTTTATTTGGCTAGCAGAGCACCACGCATGCTATCTGTGTTTTAAGTAGGCCTACCTGCTTTGACAGCTGTCTTCAAGTATTAAAAGTAATTCACGTTATTTTGATACGTCTTTGATGAATAATCCAAGCCTATTGATCAGGTCTAGTAGGGTGATTATTTTTTGTTTTTTTTACTTCAATGTGTATATATTTTTTGTATATATTTCAGTTTTATTCGTTTTTGTATCGCAATTTGTTATTTGTTGAAGTTTATACAAATACTGAGACAAGTGGTCGAGTGGTTATAACAGTGAACTGTCATTCAGGATACCGGGGTTCGATTCCCGCCAAGGTCAACCACCCTGACAGTTTTTTTTCGTGGTTTTCCTCTTTCGTTTAGGTCAATACTGGGTTGGTTTCCTAACAACAGACCACGACCTACTCCTTCTCAATTTCCAGAAAATACCCAATAGAATAATCTTTCATCCCATCATCTTATATAGCCTGTCATTCATCTCATATATCATTCACCGACGCCAACAGATCGTGGTCATCAGTAAAGTGCGTCGTTAAACCCAATATAAATGAAAATAATAATAATACATTCACGTTCAGAAACTAAAATCCAATTCAATTCAATTGTCTTTATTTTTGTACATAACAAAAAAATTGCGGAATTAATTGGATGAGCGAAGCGAAGACTCAGATTCAATATACTCGAAAGAAAAGTGCCTTTTTTTTGTTCGCGCTCTACAGGTCAAACGATAATTCAAAATCAGTTGAAACTTGGCATAGGCCTACACAAGTGTCCTTATCTAGTTCGATACTGTATAGTTTTGAGGTGCAATCGGTTGAACCACTTTTGAGAAAACTCATTTGAAAATTTTCAAAAATCCCATAAGAATAATCCGGAGGAACAAAATCGTCAAAAATATTTCTTTCGAGAGAATTCAAATTCTCAGGGAATTTTAGTATGATCATGTTACATATTATTCAGAACTTTCACTCAAATCGAATCAGCCGTTTTGATGTAAAAAATATTCAAGCAACAGGTGTCACCAATTAATTGGAACTGGATTAAAACAAAGCCTTCTTTATCATCATGGAAATTAATTAGGAAATGGGATGGCAGTGACGTAATTTGTTTGGATCTCAAGGTGGATATAATAACCAATCCAGAGATAAGTTGATATGTTCCAGCTCATCCATCAACGCGGAACACATAACGCGTTTCCTAGTTAATTACTCAATTACTATCATTTCTGCTTTTCCATTTAACCAAGCTTGCATGAAGAATAACATAATATGTAAATAAACGATACTGTAGAGTTAATAATGTGAGTGTGATAATAATAGTGATAATATTATATTATCAAATTATATTATATTATTATTATTGATGAGCGTAGCGAAGTCTCCATCCCACTCTTATAGGGCTTTGTCTGTGCGTTTTTTTTTTTTTTTTTTTGTTTGTTTGTAAGCACTCCACAGGTCGCAAGGGTTGACTGATCAACATGAAACTTTTTTGTACACGCAAACTCATCCAACTTAGAACTGTATAGTTTTTGGGATGAATCGGTCGGACCAATTTGAGAATCATCATCTCAAAGTTTCTAAAAACCCCATAAGATTTGGCTGGGCGGAAAATGTTGAAAAATAAAATCTCTCCAAATGGGATGAAATTTTCTCTAAATGTGTATACATGGATTTTACACATTGTTACGATTTTTTAAGAAATTCTGATCAGTCGTTTTGAAGAAAAAATATAAAATGACTGGTAATATTCATAAAATATATCATAAAAATTGTGACAGAATTAAGTTGTCGAGATTCACTGCTTTCTAGATTCAAGAGTTGACCAACAATGAAGTATTTTTTATATGCGTCAAGGTGTGTAGAATACCAGAGTCAATGAAGTGGCAAGAGTAGAACTACTTTAACGACTTTAATAGCTTATTCAGATATCAAGGTGTGTAGAATACCAGAGTCGATAAAGTAGCAAGGGTAGAACTACTTCAAGGACTTTTATACCTTATTCAGATATCTCGCTCATCTTACAACGCATATTTCGCGTTTGACTAGTATGTATAATATCATCAAAGAAGGCCGTGGATTCTAGTAGAATTTCGCTCCTTGACATTTATCCTTATACTTTTACTTATATTTTGAGTATTAGGGCGATTCAGCCGTCAAGTTTTATATTCACTGGAAGGTGAACACATTTTCTTCGTGTGTGTGGATAAGGACAGTTTTACATATTCAATTGACTCAGAAATTCGTGTTTTTGTGAATAGTCTTCATTTGGTTTCTGCTGGAAATTAACGATTTGTTTATATTTTTCTTCGTTGCTAAGGACAATTTTGGCAAATTTACATTTGTTCGTGTATTTTTATGGTTATGTTGCCTTTTATATATTGATTAATCGTTTTCAAATATTGAATTCAAGTGAACGTGGAGTGGATATTGGTGATCGTAATGAAATGCCCACATTGCAATAGTACAGTTGATTCTGATCTTGCTCTCCACATTCGACGCTATCATCTGGATGTTTATTCCAATTTGACTCAAGGTCCGGGATGCTCCTCTACTACAATCACGAGTCTCGTTGGAGGAAGCAGCAGGGTCACAACTGGAACGGATCCTCAGGAAATTAAAGAATGTGAGTTTTGCTATAAGGTATGTAAAAATGAGCGAGGCTTGAACGTTCACATCCGATCTATGCACGCTGGTGCGGTTTTAGATAAGGATGGATCGGAAAGCTTCGAAACTTCACACTTGGATAAGAATTTATCTCCTTGTCCACACTGTGGGAAACTTTATGAGTGTGTTCGTGCTCATATTACACGATCTCATCCTGACCAACACCGGATTATCATATCCTCAAAATATGTTCCACCTGACTTTGCTCCCACTAAATCCCCCTATGAGGGCATTACGTCTGATAGGGACTTGGAGTCATCCACCCTTGTATCAAAAGAGGATCCCAGTGAGAAGATTCTGCATGATCACTTGGACATTTGGATTTCCACTTTTGAATCAGACCTGAATCAAGATGAATTCAATAACAGAGTTGAGGAATTATCTCTATTCTTATCTACAGCCATTAAATTTCTCCCCGGCCCTGCACATCCTGCAACAAAATATTATCATTCAAGAAAACAAAAAACTTTCAAGGCCAATGACAGGACCTATAAAGACTCGACAAATCCTGAAAGGGCTTCCAGAAGAGACCGAGATAAACGAAGGGCAAAATATATGTATCAAAAATCACAATATTTATATTATAATTCTCGCAAAAAGGCAGTCAATATGATATTGAAAGGAGACAGCCCACAATGTCGTATTGGAAGTGGTACGCTTCATTCCGCTTTCAACAATAGATTCTCAACGCCTAATCTTCAGGTTTGTGATGAATACCCTTCAAAACTATTGCCTCAAGAACGTTCATTTACTGATAGTACTTTCCGGAACAACATAACAGTTGACGATGTAACTCACGCTGTGAGGTCTATTAAAATGGACACAGCAGCAGGTCCTGATAGGGTCCTTATGAGAATAGTAAAATCGGAAAGAACTATTAAAATCCTGTCACTAATCGCTACGATCATGCTTCAGAAATCATGGGTTCCCAGTATTTTCAAAAAAGCAAGCACAATTCTCATTTTTAAAGATGGTGATGTGCATGACCCCGAAAATTGGAGACCTATCACAATATTTTCTGTTTTGAGACGGGTCATAGAGCGCTCCTTGGACAAATTTCTGCGAGATTATGTGTCATTCAATCAACATCAGAATGGTTTCATGAGAACACCTGGAACTTACATTAATGTTTCTATTGTAAGTGCGATACTAGAAAAGGCTAAAGAGATGAAACAAGACGCTACTTTGATATTCCTTGACATCTCAAAAGCGTTTGACAACATTGGTCATGATCACTTGGAGAAAACTATTCGAGCTTCACCGATGCCGTCCAATCTACAGGAATTGATTATTCAATTGCAGTCGGGAAACACAACATACATTGAAGCGAATAATGAAAAGACGAAGCCGATTATAGTGAATCGAGGAGTCATGCAAGGTGCTCCGTCATCACCATCATTATATAACCTAGCCACAGATCACATCTTAGAAGAACTGTCAGAGAAGGAAATATCTGATGTGTACGGCTACAATTTAGTGGATTCTCTTGACAATGTGTCGGTTCTCGGCTTCGCTGATGATACCGTGGTCATCGGGAAAAACGAACAATCAGCCATAGTCCTTGCCCAAATGGTCAAAGCTCGACTCTTGAAACTTGGATTGACTCTCAACGTACGCAAATCGGTTGCCATTGTTATTAAAAAAGGAAAATTATGTGAAGAAATTCTTCGTGTAGATGAAGATATGGAGATCACGCCTGTTAAATCAACGGAATCCATTCGCTACTTAGGAGTCAACTTCAGTAAATGCATAGTTACTGATTTTGGGAAAATTATTACCAATTTAAAATCGAAACTGGAAACTCTTATTTCATCGCCACTCTTAATGGCTGATCAAAAAATAAATATTCTCAATCAATATATCTGGCCAACATTGATATATCCACTACAGAACGCTCCCCTGAAAAAATTACCATTGTCTTATCTTGAAGACCTGGATAAACTAGTACGCAGCTCTATCAAGGAAATTCTGCAGTTACCAGGTGATACACCTGATAGCATGATTTATACTGCTAGGAAGTATAAGGGTCTCGGCGCATTCAGAGCAAAATGGGAGACGTATATACAACACCACAATATATGTCTAGTATTGGAAAAGGCTGATGACCCATATGTAACAAGAGACACCACAGTCGAAAAAACTATGTGTTTAAACAAACTAGAGATCACCCCCAATGATTTGATAGCCATTAAAGAGAAAAATAAAGTCAACAGTAGATTCATTAGAGATTTGATGCGCAAGAGAGAATTTGATAAGTGGAGTAGTCTTTCTGAAAAGGGTCGTGGAGTGACGATTTACGCTGAATACACCCCCGCCAATAAGTGGATATCAACTAAGTCTGGTCTGTCTTCATCCGAATGGCGCGATGCGTTGAAAATGACAGGTAACGTTGCTCCAGTAAGAGCTCTCCACGGCAGGAGCCATGATGGACACCACTGCAGACATTGTCTCAGTGAGATCGAATCCTTAGCACATGTCCTTGGCTCCTGTAACCGTGGTGAGCTCTTACGTAACTCTCGTCATCACAGTATAAGAAGTGCAATTGCCAATGAGCTGAAGATGAAGGGCCTGGAAGTGTACGAGGAGGTTGCTTGCACGTCAGCAAATGGTAGCTCCCGACGCATAGATATTATAGCCATCAATAGATTCACAGAAGAAGGCTACATCCTGGACCTACCAGTGCGCTTCGAGACCGAAGCAGGCCAAGCTGAAGCAGTTGATGCGGAAAAAAACTTATATATGAGCCTACCATACCTTATTTCAAAACAAAATACCGTCTGCAGAAAATAGAAGTTATAGGGTTAGTGGTAGGGGCTCGAGGCACAATTCACAATTTCTTTGTAAAATTTTGTAAAAAATTCAGACTTAACAACAAATTCATTTACAGCATAGTTTTACTCGCCCTTCGAGGATCCCTACAAATTTTACGACATTATCTTTATAGTCTTCAGCTTTGATTTCCAATTTTTGTTTTCATTGCATACTATTTTTCTTTTTTTCCCCTTTTTAATTTTTGTATGATTTCGTTATCATCATTTAATTATTTCTTTTTTCTACATTTTCTTATTCAAACCTAGTCAAATTATATATATTTTGTTATTCTCTAAAATGTTGTTATTGATAATTTGTTTTATATTTTAATTAATTGATTTTTATTCTGTGTTTTTGCAATCTTTTAATGTAAGACAGAGTCTGAATAAAGATATCCGCCGAATAACAATGGGAATTATAACTGTAATAACATATCGGAATGAACAATAACAATAAGGTAATTATAAATATAAAGATATGAGCTCAAAACAGAGACGTAAACAATAACGAACCGATTGAATACATAAAACAAGATATCAAATTTCCAATACGGGGAAACAAAGATATTTTCATTACACCTTCCAAGTTATGGTGTAAGTGAGAACTACCTAATTTATATTACCTAATCTTCACATGTATACAGCTGAAATAACACTTGCTTGAGAGGCCATGGGTGTCGATTTAGCGAATTATCAGTTTTTTGGTGATAACTTTTGAACAGTATGAGATATCAAAATTCTAATGCGCGAGAAACACAGATAATTACAATAGCTTCAATATGATGTACGTTATAACTATTCAAGTCATGTCGCATAACTGTCAAGCGTATACAGCTAAAAAATGTGTATTTTAGCTGAATACACTTGACAGTTATGCGACATGACTTGTATAGTTATATAACTTAAATTATTTTGAAGCTATTATAATCATCTGTGTTTCTCGCGTATTAGAATTTTGATATCTCATACTGCTCAAAAGTTATCACCAAAAAACTGATAATTCGCTAAATCGACACCTATGGACTCTTATAAGAGGCCGCAGGCGCTCGACGTATTTCACTCCGCGGACTCTCACGGCCGTAATTTTTGAGATATCAATATGATTGTGTTTGCATTCTGTTAATAATTGAAAAATAGAGGTTACCGCATTCACAGAATTTTGAATACAAAATTTGTAATTTTTCAAATTCTTCAAATGGAAAATGAAAACGTTTCGTGTTTGCGAAAACCTAGATACATATTTTTGAATACCGAAAAAATATAGACTGTGAAATATATCAAAAGTGTGAGCAAGGGAATTAACGGCGTTTATGTGAATATGAGTTTGGCGGACTAGTCTACGGGGTGCGCCTAGCACACGATGCATATTGAATTCGAGTCTGAAGCGAGTGAAAAACGAGCCCGTGTAGAGCAATTTCGTATTACAATTTTGATTTCTCATATTATTCAAAAGTTTTCACTAAATTTGATGAATAAAAACAGTTGATTGAATTTTTTTCTTCAGAATGGCTGATTAGAATTACATGCAAAATGGTGATGATGTGTATCATTCATGTGTACACATCCAGAGATTTTTTTTTCAGTGATTTCATTTTTTAGGTTTCCTTGCCCGCCTAATCTTACATATTTTTTTAAATTTTGAGATGATATTTCTCAAAATCGGTTCAACCGATCCATTCCCAAAACTATACAGTTCTAAGTTGGATGAATTTGCCTGTACAAAAAAAGTTTCATGTGGATTAGTCAAACCCTGCGATCTGTGTAATGCCCACAAACAAACATACAAAAAAAACACCTAGACAATGCTCTATAAGAGTGTGAGAAGGAGTCTTCGCTACGCTCATCTAACCAGTCAGGTTAATTACCTATCTACGTGTCCACACGATCTAGACGGCCCACTGATTTGCCACGCACACCATTATTTGTCAATCAAATATATATTGAAAATAAAAATATGAACTTTATAAGAGTAACAATTTAATCATATTTAGTATGATTTGATTTCATATTTTCTTCTTTTTGGTGATCATTTCCTACCAACCAATATGAGCTTGTGTGTACCCACAGCGTAACATTTTCAGTGTCAAACATAACAGATAAACGATCGCAGTGACTTTCCGTTTGAGTGTATTGTAGTGAAACTGCCTCTTGCCATTTGAAGAAAAATCTTCTGAAATTATGTCGATCCATAATAAACAATCACAATATGTTACATGTTATTTGTATGTAACGGTACGCTGTGAGGTTAGAATCGATGGCAAATATAACGAGTGTTACTGTTATCTGTATCTTTCTAACCTTTGTAATTATAAAATTTGAGTCATTAGTATTTTCGACAATTGATATTGTCTATATCTTGTGGTGTATTTCCTGATTATGTATACAAACACGGTTCAAGTTTAGTGCTAATTTGGTGGTTAGAAACCCCCTGGCTGGAACTTTTTGCTCCAAGAAGACTGTAAAGCTGGATTTCCATGCACGCGATTCTCATATCGCGCGATACCATGTCGCGCGTCATGGCGGCGCGCTCGAATGTTGAACAAACCTCAACTTTCGTGAAGCGATTCGCGACTTGTCCCTGATTGGTCAGTGGTCTGCCGCCTCGCGACTTTGAGCCGCCATGACGCGCGACATGGTATCGCGCGATATGAGAATCGCGTGCATGGAAATCCAGCATAAGGTTGGTACAGTGATTGATAAAGTCAGAAAACAAATATTCGGGCTTGTTTACTCTTATTAGATGGGAGAGTTTGCTGAATCTTCAAATTTAAATGAAATCTTGAGTTTTATTGACCCTTATCTATGATCTTATATACACTAAAGAAAATTATACCGTATGTAAATAAACGTACATAATAACACAAATAATTATATTGATTTTATTATCCTGCAATTTGTACTGTTATAATGTTGTTTCGGAAATACCATAATTATTATTATTCATCTCTTCGAAAATTTGTGTGACATCTTCCATGGTGAACCCCAAACTCTTCGTAGAACACATCAAATTTATTTAAAATTTTTCATTCTGCTCAAGTACTCATCACACTTCACTCATCACTTCACTCATCACTTCATTCATCACTTCATTCAATACATCACTCATCACGCCACTGACCATTTCATTCATCGTTCCACTCATCACTTCACTCATCACTTCATTCATCACGCCACTGATCACGCCACTGATGACACCACTCATCACTCCACTCATCACTTCCACCATTACATCATTCATCAATTCACTCATCATGCGATCCCACTTGGTTTCCGGTCGTCTTTAAAAGCAAATCGTAAACTTTGAAATGCCGAGATGTTTTTTAGTAACAGAAACACATTTATTTCGGCCACTAATCTTGACCTCGGGTCGCATTCTTGAGTCGTTAGCCTAGTCTGTTACATACATCCATGTTACATAATATTGAGTCAGGTCAGGTTATGTTGAAATATTGACCGTGGCCATGGTAACAAGGGTAATAATATAGCAATGACTTTCATTATTAATTCGATGTGTAAAAAGTTAACGTATTCAACAATATTTCAAAAAACTTGGAACATTATTATTGTTTGGTCGATCTAGATTATAGGCTTCTGTCACGTAACAAATGACAAACAACAGTTACCATAGCAACACAGCAAACTGGTGGACTACCAAACATGCTGATTGGTTAATACCAACTGGTGGACATTGTTGTCTCTCTCTTTCAACAATAGTTACCATAGCAACACAGCAAACTGGTGGACTACCAAACATGCTGATTAAATAATACCAACTGGTGGACATTGTTGTCTGTCTCTTGCAACAATAGTTACCATAGCAATACAGCGAACTGGTGGACTACCAAACATTCTGATTGGTTAATACCAACTGGTGGACATTGTTGTCTGTCTCTTGCAACAATAGTTACCATAGCAACACAGCAAACTGGTGGACTACCAAACATGCTGATTGGTTAATACCAACTGGTGGACATTGTTGTCTCTCTCTTTCAACAATAGTTACCATAGCAACACAGCAAACTGGTGGACTACCAAACATGCTGATTAAATAATACCAACTGGTGGACATTGTTGTCTGTCTCTTGCAACAATAGTTACCATAGCAATACAGCGAACTGGTGGACTACCAAACATTCTGATTGGTTAATACCAACTGGTGGACATTGTTGTCTGTCTCTTGCAACAATAGTTACCATAGCAACACAGCAAACTGGTGGACTACCAAACATGCTGATTAAATAATACCAACTGGTGGACATTGTTGTCTGTCTCTTTCAACAATAGTTACCATAGCAATACAGCGAACTGGTGGACTACCAAACATTCTGATTGGATAATACCAACTGGTGGACATTGTTGTCTGTCTCTTTCAACAATCGTTACCATAGCAACACAGCAAACTGGTGGACTACCAAACATTCTGATTGGTTAATAGTTAATACCAACTGGTGGACATTGTTGTCTGTCTCTTGCAACAATAGTTACCATAGCAATACAGCGAACTGGTGGACTACCAAACATTCTGATTGGTTAATACCAACTGGTGGACATTGTTGTCTGTCTCTTGCAACAATAGTTACCATAGCAATACAGCGAACTGGTGGACTACCAAACATTCTGATTGGTTAATACCAACTGGTGGACATTGTTGTCTGTCTCT
>OZ023336.1:12611377-12630230 GCA_964007535.1 Brachyptera risi | reverse complement strand
TATATATATATATATATATATATATATATATATATATATATATATATATATATATATATATATATATATATATATATATATATATATATATATATATATATATATATATATATATATATATATATATATATATATATATATATATATATATATATATATATATATATATATATATATATATATATATATATATATATATATATATATATATATATATATATATATATATATATATATATATATATATATATATATATATATATATATATATATATATATATATATATATATATATATATATCATATTCATATATATATATATATATATATATATATATATATATATATATATATATATATATATATATATATATATATATATATATATATATATATATATATATATATATATATATATATTTATATATATATTATATATATATATATATATATATATATATATATATATATATATATATATATATATATATATATATATATATATATATATATATATATATATATATATATATATATATATATATATATATATATATATATATATGTATGTGTGTGTGTATGTAATTTCAATCAGATAACTCAATTCAAGTGTATTTATTTTGTCTTACAACTGTCAAATAGACTCGCAGACAAGTCAAAATTCTGACTATGCGGGTCTATAAAAATGTGTACATATATATGTTCCTCGTTTGAAAAATAAATAACTTATAGAACAACAACACAAAATATTCCCGGGGCAGCACGGTACCTGGTTGATGTATATGATTCTGCTGAGCGGCCGCCAGACCCACCAGGAGCAGGACCATTAGTCGAACCACCGCCAGTCGACTGCCTCCTCTGCAGACCATCCTCACCACTGACACACTCCCGGTCACTCGCTGACCGCCAATCTCAACTCGAGTATTCGCAACCATTCGCACGGCAGGTCGGGACGCACTTGCCTTAACGCGCTCGGCTTTAAAGTCCATGTCAGGGAGAGATGAGTCTGACGTCAGAGATTTCCCCCCCACTACGTTACCCCCACTACTCGCTTCGTTGGGGTGATAGGTTCGAAGCGGGGCGCCTGGAGAGCTAACACTGGAATAAAGATACTACCAAGATTGAACTTGGCTTGGCGTGTTTACTCAGAAAGAGGATGTGTATATTTGAGGAAACGATCAGAACCTAACCCAAAAACCTTAACACAGCTCCTTTGTGCTCTAACCAATTCCCCGAAAAAGTAGCTTGTTCACGTCAAGCCCTCCTTCACTCTTGGAAGTATTGCTATTCCGGTATTCGCTCTTCAGCGCCCCCGTTCGAAGCTCTCGATGGGATCGTAGCCGAAAGGGGCTATTACCTGCGCCAGAAGGAGCAATAGAAATTTAATGATCATTATAGAAATAAATTAGAATCATTGTCGAAGAATCAAGATTGTTATGTACCAAAGATATGCGTAGGAAATGAAAATCTGAGCAATTTACTTTTTTATTGTAAAAAAATCATTCATACGCGGGCGAGATACGTCGATATGTTTGTGGGAGTGGTTTTTATTTTTCGGTCAGGTATGATAATATGTTCTACCATGAACTTTTTCTGTTTTTTACTCGGCTATCTTCAGACAGCCCTCCCGGTCACTGTTATATGCCACCCTCGGTAGCTCAGTCAGCTGAGGCACAGCTTCAGAATATCAGGTCACCATTGGACGTGGGTTCGAGTCCCGCATAAGGCATGAGTTTTCGTTTACGTCTTTTCACTTATCAACACTTCATAGCTTCATAATCATCTGCTCATTCGTACCCCCGTAATACCTAGCTGTTGATGGGGTCGTTAAGCAAACAATAATCATAATCTTAATCGTCATAGTTAATAACTGCTCATTTGGATTATATTATAATAGTTTTAGGTCATAATAAATTAATTTGAGTCAGGCTGGCTAGGTTAGTTAGATCAGCTTATCTTCGTCAATTTAGATAACTTGCATCAACAACATAAACAACGGCCTCTACCAGTTACGTTCATAGAGCTTGAATACTAGTAGAGGGCGCATGGATGCAGCCAGCATGCTTGTGGCGCGGGGTCCGCGGGGAGGGGGTTAGTCACGTGATGCGGGGAGAGCCTGACTGGGAATATTTCGTTACAACGTATTCTCACAGCGGAGCTCCGGATTGGACCAAATAAACGACTGTATTCATTGATTGTTATGACCAGTGTGACAATTCTACTGAGAACATTTCTTCATCATAATCAGCATATATTTCCTCGTCTTTACATGTGATTCACACATTCTTTTTTGTATTCAATTTTGTATTTTGTATTTTGAGTTTTAGTATCTTCCGAGCATCGAAATGACACGGTGCTGTGCGATGATAAATTGCAAAGAGATATCAAATACAAATATATTCTTCCACCTTTAAGTACCGGTAATGTGGGGTGACTTTAACCCACTTGTGTGACTTTGTCCTTTTGTTGGAAAAAGTTTCAAATCGCTACTGACCAGATGAGAAAGTTTTGATTTTATCGTATCTATTTTGATAAGTATTTTGATTTTGATAAGTATTCATTGAGATACCAAATAAATGGATACGATGAAATTGAAACTTTTCCATTTGTAGCAGTTTGAATCTTTTCCAACAAAATGGCAAAGTCACACCAGTGGGTTAAAGTCACCCCACTTCACGATATTTCAGTTAATTGAATCCCACTTGAGATGATTATATTCATCAATAAATAATTGACACACTTCATATTAGACCATGAACTGAGGAAATAATTAATAGGCCTATACAAATAATTTGAGCCAGACTATTTCTTGGTAATACATATAAGGTAAAGAATGTTATGATGTTATGGCAAATGTTGTACATGTATTATTTTTGTGATTTGAAACGTTATTTTGTTCAAATAATCTGAAATACTTTTTTTTTTTTTTTAATAACATCGAAACTTGATACAAAATCATTGTTCCCCAATTAAGGCTATGGATAAAAGATAGGATCGTTTGGACGGGGCACCACAAGGGCGATCTTACCACCCCAATCTGAAATACAAACCAACAAATCAACCCAAAATCAAAATCTGATATACAAATCAACAACGTGAAAATAGACATGTTTTTTAATTCCCAGACCCCAGTCATATGTTCATTGTTGGAGTGGTACATCAAACTAATGCATTGTTGAAATTGTTAGTTTATATAATACTTTTAGGCATAAAATTTATTTTTTTGATTCCTATTTCATCTGGAAAAAAATTGATTGCATGTAGGCATGTAAGAAAATTTGCTAGGTTCAATATTATTTCTCCAAGATTTTCATTATTTGTGATTTGTGATTTTGGAACAAAAAAAGTAACTATTATAAGAGACAAAGGACGTTTCGCGGATGTTTCAATTATTGAAATGTGAACACTAATATAATAATGGAATTAAAGAGAAAAGACAATACATCATTTCTTTCGTAAATGTTGAAATAAATATTATTATCAATTTCCCGATTGTATGTTCTAATATAGTCTTACATGGGCCTGTTGACTCGGCCATCATCAAGGCAAGTGGTTATGGACACAGACGTCATAATTCTGCGTGCGTGCTCTAGGCCCTAGGCCCTAGGGTACAGCTGGGTGTTTTAATAGGTGGAGGGGAGGGGGGGGGGAGGGGGCAGATAAAATAAACTTGATTTTCATATAGACGAAAGACGAAGGCGCGAAACACCAGTGCGCAAGTGGTGTGAGATAGGGGAGACGGTCAATCGAAACCTCGATGCTCGAAACAGTCGTCTTCGGTGGTTATACTAGTTTTTTTACTGAGACGTGTAGCCGAGTGGTTAATACACTGAACCGTCACTCAGGAGACCATGGTTCGATTCCCACCGTAGTCGACCATCCTGACTGGGGTTTTTCCCTCACACAGGTGGTTTCCCTCTGTCGCTCAGGTCAGTACTGTGAAGGTTTCTTAACAACAGGCCACGACCGACTCCTCCCCACTATCCAAAAACACCTAATAAAATAACCTTTCATCTCACCATCCCACCATCTCATATACCATTCACCGACGCCAATAGATCTTAGCCATCAGTACAGTGCGTCGTTAAACCCAATATAAATAAATATAGTAGTGTATTGAAGAGACGAAGACGCTCGAACCACCAGTGCGCTAGTGATGTGGGATAGGGGAGACGGTTGATCGGAACCTTCGTCTCTAGTGTGCATATAGATATTATGTATTCCCGAAAGAAGAAGGTCGCCGCCTGTTTGGCTCAGTCAGTTAAGGCATTGGTTTGGCACGGGTTCGAGTCCCGTGCCAGGTACGAGTTTTTCCATGAACATCATTCTCATATCAGTCACGCGCTCAACACGAGCTTATCCGCGCTTCGTATCCCCAAATAACTTGGCTGTGGTGGGGACGTCATTCTCACCATAATCAGACGATGAAGAAGAGGGCGCCTGAGACGTGTGTTGCCGAGTGGTTAATACACTAAACCGTCATTCGGGAGACCGGGGTTCGATTCCCGCCATGATCGACCATCCTGACAGAGGTTTTTCGTGGTTTCCCTCTGTCGTTCAGGTCAATACTAAGATGGTTCCTTAACAACAGGCCACGACCGACTCCTTCCCACTATCTAGAAATACCTAATAAAATAAGCTTATAGCTCAAATCATCATCCCATCATCTCATATATCATTCACCGACGCCAATAGATCGTAGCCACTAGTCTTCAGTAGAGTTTGTCTTCAAACCCAAGATGAGTAAATTAAATAGAAGTGGGCGCCTGAAGAGCGTATACCGGAATAAAGTATATATTCTGTTTTGTGCCATGGGTTTGGATATCCAACCTGACCTGATCGCCCTGAATATACTCACAACCATTCATTGAAAAGTACCCCAAAGCCCATGTCACATAGCCGGGTATACTTTATTCCGGTATAGGTTCGTCAGTGTGCCCCGAAGAAGGGGGTAGTCCAGCGACATTTAATTGTTACATCTTTGGATTCCTCTATTGTCTATTCATGCGCCCCGTGGAAATGTCGTCGCCGCCTGTGTTGTTGTTGTTGTTGTTGATGATGTTGTTTACGAGGTCCAATTCCAATCTCACAAACCCAATCGACCTAACATATTAGATGAGTGATAGCGAATACTTCCATTCTACTCGTACAGAGCTTTTTGTCTGTGTGTTTTTGTGTTTCTTCGTTAGTGAGTGGAACTGCACAAGTCACGCGTTTTGAAACTTTTTTGGACACGTGAACTTGTATTATTAAATTATTCATTATTTATTCATAATCATTATTTTTATTTCATCATATTATTATTATCATATTTTATATTTATAATTTTATTATTATGCATTATTATTAACATACTATGAAAAAAAAACTGTTTATATTAAAAATTCTGATTCAGGTTCAAAGTTATCACTTCCATTTTGATCGAGATCTATCGATTTAACTCTAAACTGTATGTATTTAATAGTCATTTCTTCCATTCACATTATTTTATATAAAAAAACTACCAGGATGTTCCGTCCGAATATCTGCTAAGCGAATATTAATTGGTCTGTAATTAATCAGGCGTGTATAAATAATGATTGATTTAATGTCTCGTGATTGAGCATTTTTTTTTCGTAATTTCTTTTGAATTTTGAGCTATTGGAGATTGACAAATTCCAGTAGATGAGAATCGTAAGCTCTTTTTATCTATGAATTGGTCTAGCTGAAAACAGCTCGAGGGCTCAGTCGGTATCCATGCCTTGTAATTTACTCGCGTAACTATTCAAAATTACATACTTCTATAGATCTGTCAAAATTATACCCTGGAGAAAAACAAACAAATATTAAATGTAATTATATGAGTTTTACATCAACGGACTAATAACCGAATACCTGAAATGAATGACAGGAGACCAATATCGTGAGGTCCTCCTCCTCTTTCCTCCTCCCTCCCCCCTCCCTCCCCCCCTCCCTCCATAAACACACCTCATGTTCTGGTAACATTTCGTGACCACGAGTTCCCATCATGGGCTACTCTAATGCTCATTATGTTCGTCCACTCCTAGACACATCACGCCGTGAAGTTATTGACGTATCACGCCGTGAAGTAGCCTATACTTGTATTCACGAAAGAAGAAGGTACCAACAAAATAATTATATGAACTTAATTTTTTACAATATTACTACGACTTCCAAGTTTTAAGACCCATTCACGATTAAATTTAACAGTAAACTTAGGAACTTACAGATTGTTTGTTATACGGTATTTCTCATCACTATTCACGACAGCATTAACTTAGCATTAGCAGTAACTTACAAGTTTGCAAACTCCAAGCTTAGTTTCTAAAGTTCACGTCAAACGTAGGAATTGACCAAGCAGCGCTGCTTCAGACCTATGACGTAGGCCTACATCGATTTCGAATCATCCGCCATTTTCTGAAGATAGGTGGTCAGATTGATGACATTATTTTTATTGGCCAATAAAGAGCAGCAATAGTCATTGCCACCTGTGCAAACTAAAGCAATAACAAATCCACGGTAGCTCTATCCATTTAGTACAGCAATAAAAATTATAATACATCAGCAATAAACAATAGGCCTAGCTTACTAGGTTATGTTGGACTGTCAAGACTGGCAACAAACAGAACAGCTGTGGATTTCAGCTCTATCGATCTTTCATGACGCCAATATCGAAATGAAGGGTCGTAATCTCATTGGCTTAAGCCACTGAAATTGTTATCTTGCTAGATAAGGGTTCAAAGGTGATGACATTTTCGCACATGGTGTTTTTTTGCTCAAAACAAAATATGTATTTTAAAAAAAATGTTTTTTTTTAAATTTTCCAACCAAAAAAATTGACTTTTTTCTAAATACTACTCCTCTCACACTTTTCATATTTTTGAAGTTATTATTTTCTATATTATTCTGCACAAATGTATAACAAATAAATGGGGAGCACATTTGGGAATTCATTCAAAATTTTTTTTTTTTTCATAACTGGAACTTGGCAAATATTTTTCTTCTCAGTTTTGGACAGAATAATTCAATTTAAAAATTAATTCAAAGGAAAATTTGGCCTAAATTGAAAATGTGCTTCCCATGTATTGTCAAGAATATCACATTGCATTCACATAAAAAAGTAGTTCAAGTATTACCACTAAAAAGAAGTAGCGATTTTCAATATCGCATGCGTATGAAAATACTGAAAGTAGTTACAGGCAATACAAATTGTTGATCTTCATTCACCACAATGGCTTGAAATATGACATCTTCACGTTTGATAGTGTGACAGGAGTCTTCAAATGGGACAAAACTCTTTGAGGTTCTTAAATAGAGTGTGAATAATAAGAAGAGAAGTGTGTCGTGAATGACAGAAAAACGCAAGTTCACTTATTTAAGTTTACAGAATAAGTTTACGGTCAAGTTTAATTGTGAATGGGCCTTTAAGGAGTTTTCAAGACGCAGTTCCTTTACTCACTGTGGAAATCGTTTTGAAAATTCCCAATTCCCCAGAAATATCACTGTTGTTCAAATAAAACGGGGATGTTTGTTTGATATGTTGGTAGACGATCATCTTCTTTTGTGAATACAAGTATACCTGTCAATGTCAACAACCCAAGGACAGTAAGAGATTGAGTGTAAATGTTGTGTTGATATAATTTACTAAGATTATAGTACTAAGATTATAGTACTAAGATTATAGTACTGAGATTTTAGTACTAAGATTATAGAACTGAGATTATAGTACTGAGATTATATGACTAAGATTTATTGGCGTCGGATGAATCATTAATTAGATAATCTGATGACGAGATAATGGTTCCTTATGTAATTATTGGATGAGCGAAGCGAAGACTCAATTTCATCATACCCGAAAAAAGTGCTTTTTTTTGTTTTTTTGTTCACGCTCCACAGGTCAGACAAGAATTCAAAATCAGTTGAAACTTGGCATACAAAAGTATCCTTATCTAATTAGATACCGTGTAGTTTTGAGGCGAAATCGGTGGAACCACTTTTGATCAAACTTATTTCAAAGTTTTCAAAAATCCCGTAAGAATAACCCAGAGGGAAAAATCCGTGAAAAATATTTTCTTCGAAAGAATTAAAATTTTCAGAGAATGTTAATATAATAATTATACACATTATTTCGAACTTTCAGTCGAATCGAATCAGCTGTTCTGATGCAAAAAAAAAAATATAATTTTTGTAAATCTTGGAGCTATAAAGATACCAATTAAATCCAAACAACAGTGTCACCATTTAATTGAAAACGTTTGAAACAAATCCTTCTTTATTATCATAGAAATCAATTAGGGAATACGAGGGCAGTGATGTAATTGTTTGGATCTCAAGGTGGATCCATCCACAATCCAAAGATATGATGATATACTGTTCCAGCTCATCCATCAACGCGGACACACATAAAGCGTTTGCCTAGTTATTTAACATTACAGTGGGAAGGAAGCGGTCGTGGCATATATCGTAGGAACCATCCTAGCATCAGCCCAGGCTTCAGGAAGAAAACACAAAAAACCTCTGTAAAATTGATCGGTGACGGGGATCGAACCCAGGCCCGATCTACCCATATTACTTTCCGGTCACATTGCCGCATCTTTCTTTGATGTGCTGGATTTACAGGAATTAAAAACACGGTTGCAAGTTTTTTCCGTCCCCATTTGTGTCAAGTGATGAGGACAGAAAATTTACGGAACGTTTGTTAGTGACTATCAGAAAACTAACCGGGACGGAAAAATCCGTGCAACCGTGCTACCGTGCTTCTGTGAATCTGGGCTTAATTTTTAGTATATATGTGTTCTTTGTAAGCTTTCCACAAGTCATAAGGCAAGAGAACGATCAACGGGAATCTTTCTATGTTGTGTTATTCCCTCAACTTCTGGCGTTGGAACTGACGGGTTTTTGAATTTGGGTCTAGTGCGTAGATTTGATCGCAGTTTTGTGGTCCAAGACAAATTATTATTCTCGCCACGTTTTGAGAAACAGTTAGTTCCGCTCTTAAAGAAGATTATAATTGGGTTGAGGATTATAAATAAAAAAAATCAAAGTTAAGAACTTCCTCTAAACATGACTATTATTAAACCATTTTTGTTGGAATTTATCGATAAAAATATGAATAAATATGTGATAAAAGCGATTTTGTATTCACGTATTCATGTTTTATCTAACCGAGACGCGTGGCCGAGTGGTAACACACTGAACCGTCATTCGGGAGACCGGGGTTCGATTCCCGCCATGGTCGACTATCCCGACAGGGTTTTTTCGTGGTTTCCCTCTGTCGTTCAGGTTGATACTGGGATGGCTCCTTAACAACAGGCCACGACCGACTCCTTCCCACCATCCAAAACGCCTAATGAAATAACCTCTCATCTCATCTTCCCATCATCTCATTCATCATTCTTCGACGCCAATAGATCGTAGCCATCAGTATAGTGCGTCGTTAAAACCCAATATATATATATATATATATATATATATATATATATATATATATATATATATATATATATATATATATATATATATATATATATGTTTTATCTATGTATGGATTATACGTGCAAGGTTTGTGAATTGTTCTCTTGTTCTTCTTTGTTGTCAATTTGATAAAGTTATAAAAATATTTGTAGGTATATATGTAATGAAGTCTTGATGCGTATTTTAATCAGTACATACAGAAACGAGAAATGGCCTCGTTCAGCTAATCAGGCTGGCAGCTATCAGCAGTGACTGTTGGGAATATAAATAATAACTGTCACTCATAACAAAACACGTGGAAATTGATAATTGAACTAATTAAAACAATTGTTGATACTGTGGTTATAAATTTTACGGTCAGTTACAGTTTTACTTTAGATAATCTGGTTTGTTAGCGTTGATCATCGTGTTTTTAGAATTGAAATGTCATTATACCATCATTTTTTATTACTGAACAAAGTTATATGTGTTACGCAGGCCTATTCATAGCAAATAACACTTACTTCGCTACTATTTTTTATTTGATGTATTTTTTATGACTTGCCATATGTTCAATTTGGGCTAATAAATAAATGAAATGAAATATATTCTGTAAATAGTGTAAAGCAGCGCGTATGCATCGTTGAATGGGCGACAAAGGTCTATTTATGTGGAATGTGTTGGTTGTCCTCAAGGCACATGGTCAAACTAATCCATAATTGAACACTAGAGATATTGTTTGGAAATTTAAGACCGCCATTTTGGTGGCAACTGCTATAGGTTAACCCGTGCAAGTTGCAGCTACGCTACTGGTGGTGAACCGCAGAACTACACAAAAGAAAAACAGGCTATAACACATCCGGTGCTTTGCCACCAAAATGGTAGCTTCCTGCTTGTAAGATAAGATATTCAGCAGCGCTGTTGCGCCCTCTATTGATGGACTGTCGGATGAAGGGGGAGGTGGGGGGGGGGGGGGGGATCGTCTTACAGGCTTCATCACATTTAACTTGTATGGTACCCCTACACTGTAGCTGTTGGGAGAAGTTGAGGATAGGTTACTAAATTTTAATTTTATATCATCAAGAAAATATAATATAATTTATTTGGTTTCAGCGATTTTGATACTGTAATACTATCTACACTCCTTCACAAATAACGTCTCAAGGATTTAATTACGAAACGTTATTCTATCATTTTATTGCTTAATCGTTAGATTTTTGCGAAAGTATATTGTTATTTTGATTTTTTTCTCTGCGGGCCTCCCTTTGTAATTACCGCTAAAGTCCTAGAGCCTTGCACCCTCACCTGATGAATTCCGTGCTAGGGCAAGCCATGCTTCAAAGAGGCTATAATAGGACTTTGATTGGTTAATGTTTACTAGGAGAGATATCTGTCATGACAACGTGTCATTTCCACTGCTGTTAACACAAAATGCTGCCCTTGCTTATGAGATGGGCTTCAAAATGTGTTGAACTAGTAACTAGGCAAACGCGTTATGTGTTGTCGCGTTGATGGATGAGCTAGAATATATCAACTTATCTTTGGATTGGTTATTATATATATGTATATATTTGTAGAACTTGAGATCCAAACAATTACGTCACTGCCCTCCTATTTCCTAATAATTTCTATGATAATACAGAAGGCTTCGTTTTAATCATTCACAATTAATTGGTGACACCTGTTGCTTGGATTTAATTGGTATCAAAATAGCTTTGAGTGATTTACAAAAAAATTACATTATATATTTTTTTACATCAAAACGGCTGATCCGATTTGAATGAAAGTTCGGAATAATGTGTATCATTATTGTATTGAAATTCCCTGAGAATTTGAATTCTCTCGAAGGAAATATTTTTGACGAATTTTTTCCTCTGGGTTATTCTCATGAGATTTTTGAAAACTTTGAAATAAGTTTTCTCAGGAGTAGTTCGACCGATTGCACCTCAAAATCTATACAGTATCGAGTTAGATAAGGACACTTGTGCATGCCAAGTTTCAACTGATTTTGAATTTTTGTTTGATCTGTGGAGCGCGAACAACAACAACAACAAAAAAAGCTTCGCTTCGATCATTCAATAATATAAATAGTCATTGTTGTTAGCCTTTTCAGTGAGCATCAACCCCAATCAAGGCCCGCATCTTGGACAGATTTACAGGCTGCACTTTCGCCACATATATCTCAAGAACAGTCTACAAACACTACGGGCTTCCGGTAAAATGCAATGAATAAGTAATACCCTCACAATTAGATATGCCTAGTCAAAAATTGAAGAATAATCCCATTATGGAGCAATAATTGAATCAAAGTGTGCCTAATTTGATGGTTTTCATTGCTCTATTCCTGGATACCACATGATAGTAGGAATAAATTACAAACGCACATCCTTAAGTTCAGCCATGCTTATCAATATTTGAAATTCTACAGTTTTCCCAATTTTCTTGGCCAAAATGTGTAAAGTAACTAGATTTAGTCCAAATTATGAAATTAAAAACTCCCCCATCTAGCGGTGGTAACTGGAACTCTTTCAATATTATCCCCTTTTCACTCTTCAACCCACAACCGAACTTTTGAACGCACATAAAACTTGTGTCGAGCATTTCGAAGAGAAACATTCTCAGCTGAGATGCTGATAGCTAGCCATTTCAACACGTCATTTCAAGTGGTTTATTGGGTAAACCTAGTCCGCCCCTGCCCCTAGCCCCCTACTGCCCCTAGCCCCCCCCCCTACTGCCCCTAGCCCCTACTGCCCCTAGCCCCCTACTGCCCCTAGCCCGCCCCTGCCCCGAGCCCCCTACTGCCCCTAGCCCCCTACTGCCCCTAGCCCCTACTGCCCCTAGCCCCCCCCTACTGCCCCTAGCCCCCTACTGCCCCTAGCCCCCCCCCTACTGCCCCTAGCCCCCTACTGCCCCTAGCCCCCTACTGCCCCTAGCCCCCTACTGCCCCTAGCCCCCTACTGCCCCTAGCCCCTACTGCCCCTAGCCCCCTACTGCCCCTCGCCATCGCTATAGAATATACTAATCTTTTGGGGTGACCCTGATGACGTTGCCCATAGTTGTAACACTCAAAGGTTGATCGGAGTTTTAACCATAACTAGCACTTTTAATAAGGATGTCAAACAAAATGTTCATGACTCATTCTGCACACATTTTAATGATTTTAATTATCAACTTTATATATTATATAATTATATGTGCACATGCTGTGCACTTTATTCACCAAGATATGAGCGTTCGATTCTTTTTGCAAGAAATCAACAGGAGGTATATAGTTATAGTTGTATACGTGAAGACGTGGATGCGAAGCACCCGCTCGTTAATAGTGTGGAATAGGGGGAACAGTCGATCGGAACCTTCTTCTGTAATGGATACGATATAATCAATGACGTCATAAGGCAGGCTATGCAGTGTTATCAGGAAAAAATACGTTGATAGCAGGGGAAATATATTTTCGATGAAGGGCAAGGCTAGAGTGGGAGGGAAGTAAGAGGGGAAGGAGAGTAATAATTTTTTTTTTATTGATTCTAAATAAAAGCGTTATAACAATGAAGGGTTCTCTTGTGAGGTTCCACGAAACCCTCATGGGGTTTATCTGTGGACATATATAATAACAATTCACTTAAATATAATGCAATACAAAAATGAAATACATTTCTGATAATAAAATATAATAACAATACAAATGAAGCACATTGACGAGAACGTGTAAGAATGAACAAAATAGGATGAACCAACAAAATTATATTTGAATTGCAGTTGTAGTGAGTATAGAAAAATGCAATCAACATAGGAAGAGAGAACTCGAGGAAGTGAATAAAATACCCAATTATACAATAATACATAGTAGAAATAAACAATTCATAGGACACATTCACGAGTTCAGAAGAATAAAGACAAAATTAATATAAGCCGGTAGAATTAGGTCGAATAGTAACAAGAAATGAGAGAAACTTATTTTGATAATAATGATGAATATAGATTAATAATATACAATTATCAGATTATTTCGAATTGATAATTCAATCAATGGAGCCATTTACATATTTATAAAAGAGCAATAATAATAATAATAATATATTTATTAGTCCAGAAGAATTAAACATACAAGTCTGGTATTGGACAAGTCAAACATTACAATCATACAAACACAACATGTTTGCATTATTTACGAATAAATTAAAATTCATTACAAAGTATAAAATAATGTGACATAATTGGAAAATGATCACTTCATTCATATGAATATAATTACAAATAATGAGAGAATTATTAAATTTTCTGATATGAAAAATTAAAATCAAATGAAATCATCAACTTTATAAAAACATTTCTCATTAAGATGTTGATTCAAATTTGAATTCATTCTCTTCTTTGATGCATTTCGGTAAATTGTTATAAAAAATAGAGCCTGCATAGCTAGGACAATTATCTGTCATCTTGTAGAATAATCATGGATATCTTTGTTTGCTAATAAAATATGTTTGATTTCATAAACATACATGATGGACATAAATATACTAGTCAAACGCGAAATATGCGTTGTAAGATGAGCGAGATATCTCAATAAGGTATAAAAGTCCTTGAAATAGTTTTACCCTTGCTACTTTATCGACTTTGGTATTCTACACACCTTGATATCTGAATAAGCTATAAAAGTCGTTAAAGAAGTTCTATACTCTTGCCACTTCATTGACTCTGGTATTCTACACACCTTGACGCATATAAAAAATACTTCATTGTTGGTCAACTCTTGAATCTAGAAAGCAGTGAATCTCGACAACTTAATTCTGTCATAATTTTTATGATATATTTTATGAATATTATCAGTCATTTTATTTTGTTTCTCCAAAACGACTGATCAGAATTGCTTAAAAAATCGTGATAATGTGTAAAATCCATGTATACAAATTTAGAGAAAATTTCATCCCATTTGGAGAGATTTTATTTTTCAACATTTTCCGCACAGCCAAATCTTATGGGGTTTTTAGAAACTTTGAGATGATGATTCTCAAAATCGGTCCGACCGATTCATCCCAAAAACTATACAGTTCTAAGTTGGATGAGTTTGCGTGTACAAAAAAAAGTTTCATGTTGATCAGTCAACCCTTGCGACCTGTGGAGTGCTTACAAACAAAAAAAACAAAAAAAAAACAGAAAAAAAAACACACACAGACAAAGCCCTATAAGAGTGGGATGGAGACTTCGCTACGCTCATCAATAAAGAGAGAGTGAAGTTGAAATATGGAATCTTCTAAACATATCAGCACAAGAATCCTTATAATAAACATCCCCACATGGATTAGAACTGGCGTTTGCTAAATAGCGTATTGCTTTTTTCTGCAGTATACAAATAATCTCCCCCATCTAGAATAATTCCATATTGTGACCTGGTGCTGGCAGAAGGGTTGATTGATTCTAAGGGACAATTTTGAGTTTGAGGATGAACATATTAAAGACGAATGACTGAAAAAAATTCAAAAAATTCGCGATACATATTTTTTTCCATTTCTATTCATTATGAAAGTAATAATAGTCAATATGGATGCATTTGATAGATTCAGGCCTCGTTTTAATCTTCTCGAAACAAATTATTATTTCAATATGTCATAGCATAGATAACATAGATATATAGCTATATAGCATAGATACATTTTGAAAACACTTATGGTGGGATTAGAATGGTACTGGAAATACGCAAATCACTAAAAATCTGTTGATAAGATTACTAGAGCACGTGCTTTTGTGAGTCTTTATTTGTATTTAAAGTGATTGCTACTGCCCATAAGATTGAGCAGGGAGACTCCTCATTCATGACTCAGTATGCCGTGTTTTGCCAAACAGAGCCTTTGCTATGTTTGCCATTAATTGCTAGGCAAACACAGCATATGCGTTGTAAGATGAGCGAGATATCTGAATAAGGTATAATAGTGGTTGAAGTAGTTCTACCCTGGCTACTTTATCGACTCTGGTATTCTACACACCTTGACGCATATACAAAAATACTACATTGTTGAGCAAATATCGAATCTAGAAAGCAGTGAATCTTGGCAACATAATTCTGCTATTATTCCTGGATATTTCATAAATAAAAACAGTTAATTGACGACTAGTGATTGACCCGCCCACAAACGTCAAAAACAAAACATCCAAGCAAATGGGCTGTTTGTTATTAAAACAAACAAAAACAAATTTACAAATTGGTAAATTGACATTGCCTATCAGAGTATCTCTGAATGCCCACATGACGTATAGATCAAGGTGGCCTGCCGATAAGCCACGCCTATCACCAGTGGTCAATGGATTTTATTTCTTCCAAACGGCTGGTTCGAATTAATTCGAATTGCACACAAAATCGTGATAATGTGTATCATTCATGTGGACACATTCACAGAAAATTTCATTTCATTTGGAGAGATTTTATTCTTAAAATTTTTTTGCCCAGTCCAATCTTATAGGGTTTTTAAAAACTTTGAGATGATATTTTTCAAAATCGATCCGACCGATTCATTTCAAAAACTATACAGTTCTAAGTTGGATGAGTTTGCGTGTACAAAAAAAGTTTTATGTTGATCAGTCAACCCCTGCGACCTGTGGATTGCCTACAAAAAGAAATAACCAACACAGACCTGGCCTGTAAGAGTGGGATGGAGTCTTCGCTTTCGCTCATCCAACAAGTTTAATTTTGACCAGCAATCGTTCGTGTCAAGTATAACATGTTGATGAAAAAATCTCTAAAACAGTGAGGAACGAATTTCATTGGTAGTGACTTGGTTTGTTTGTTTGTTTGTTTGTTTGTTATCTGATGATTTCATAAATGGTACATAACATGAATATGTGATTATGATTAAACCTACTATAGTGAAAATAATTGTGATAGTTTCATGAGAGGTTGAATAAATATAGAAGACAATTTAATATGTGTACAGCGCAATTCTCAAGTGCGAGTCTCTAACATTGGTTCAGTTTAGATTACAAAAATAAAAACTTTGATAAAATGTTTGGAAATAGAAGAATATATTTTATCAATCACATAATATATTGATTTAATATTCCTTTACATCTCTTATTATTTCAATATAATATATTGATGTTGTATTATTCATTATTGTGAAAAATGAAAGAAAAAATTTAATGAAAGAAAATGAAGAAAGAAATAAAAAAATGAAAGAATTGAATATGTATTATATTTAGGAGAATACAAACGGAGCGGAAAGGATCTCAATAGATTATTGGTACTCAGTTTTTTGAGCTGAGTAAATTTCGTATGTCCAGAGACATTTCTTTCAACCAACAAGAATTGAACCTAATCTACGATTTGAAACGATGTTTATAAAACTATTAGGTTACGATATCAAAAATCACGCCAAACTGGTTTCATCTAGATTCCAAGAAAGACTCGTCAACGGAAGTTAGATTGGGACAGAGGAAAAACGAATTTGAAATGATTATTATAGATTTAAATAATTGGTCTACAAGATTCGTGTTTGATGTCTTGGAGCCCACAGGTTGTAGACATAGCAGTTGGCACACTTGACACATATTAAATGACATGCGATCTCCAAGACAAATAAATACATTTCAGGATTCAGTCATCAGCTGTCATCATGCAGATATCTCTGGTCATATGGTCGTGATAGTCATGAGAAAATAGGACGAACAATGATTTTATTCTATTTGATATATATATATATATATATATATATATATATATATATATATATATATATATATATATATATATATATATATATATATATATATGTTTATATATTTATATAAATATATACCGGCACAGTAGCTGAGTGGTTAGCGCACTTGCTTCGTGTGACCCGGGAGGTGAAGGGACATATCGGACCCGGTTCCATCCCCGCTACCGTCCATCTTTACAGGGTTTTTTCGTGGTTTCCCTCTGTAGTCTAGGCTAATGCCGGGATGGTTCCCACAATATAGGCCACGACCGCTTCCTTCCCACTATCCTTCCCATTACCCATAGAACCTTCATCTCATCATCCCATCATCTCATTAATCATTCACCCGAAGCCAATAGATCTCAGTCATCATTACAGTGCGTCGTTAAAGCCAATAAAATATATATATATATATATATATATATATATATATATATATATATATATATATATATATATAAATGTATCACCATTTTAACTGTTACTTATCAAGTTTTTGATTTCATTACCATAAATTTGAAACACATTTTCACTTTCAGCAATTATAATTCCAAATTCATAAAGTTAGCTGAACCTCGATGATCATGCATTCATTATCAGGATGAACACTGAACAGCCATTATTGATGATTGATTTTTCTTCTTCTCGATCTAAATAGGCCCACCACTAGACAGGTCGTACGTAGTTAATAGTTGTAGTGACAAACGTTTATTCAGACTTGCCGCTACTACAGCCAATACTCACAAGCTACAAACTATGAATGCAAGAGTGAAGCGAATTGGCTCAATTTCAGTTACTTTATCGCGTACTTGAAATCACATTTTTTCTGTTTTGTTTTTTAAACTCTTCAAGTCAAACTAGAACACCCATTTTGATTAATCTTGGCGTGCTCTCGTGTTATCATCTGACTCGATACTGTGTAATTACGATATATATTTGATTATTGATATATATAGTGAGCACCACTTGAAACTATTGCAATATATTCTGGTTATTAGTTATTAGTATGTCCTCAAGTTTATTCGCAATTTTCTATGTGATATGCTATATTCTAGTTTTTTAATTCAATGTTAAGTATATAGTTATTAGATATTAAAGTATTTTACATATTATGCCTATGTATCTGTCTATGTAAAAGCGGTTAAGTGTAAGAGAAGCCATTGGCTTAACTTCGCCGGATTAATAAAGACCTTTTATTATTATTATTATTATTATTATTATAATCGGTTGCGCAATCGGTTGGACCACTTTTGAGAAGAGATAATTTCGAAATATATTTCGAAATTTTAAAAATCTCTGTATGAATAACCCTCAGGGAAAAATTGGGAAATTGGTTTTAATCTAATAAATTCGAATTCTCACACAATCTACATATAAGAATGATGTAATTTTTTTTGGAAGTCTTACATGAACCGAATTGGCTGTTTTTTAGAAAATATTTGTTCATGTAGTTTTTGTGAATCAATTGAGATATTTCAGCTAAGATAATTAGACTATCAAAATATAAGCAACAAGTAGAACAGAAAAGCCGTGACTTGATAGTTTCACAGAATCAAGGTGTTTATATAACTTTTCACCGCTTTTTCCATTGATAGCATATATCTCACATCTAATAACGCATGCTGATCTTTCCTGTTCTAAAAACACTCTATTACAAAATGTTTCCTGCGGGGCTATTTACCCTCCTATTGAATTCAGCAAAATATCAAATG